>CAKAKQ010013507.1:0-22392 GCA_916700675.1 Helicolenus avius | reverse complement strand
TTTTTTTATTAAGAAAAGGGAGTTAAACGTGCACAAATGTTCCCACTTCAAGTCATCTTCAGTGTGCAAATACATCTCAAATGTGCGTGTCTCAACTCTCGCAGGCTATATTTACATGGCCCCACCCACCATCTTACAGCTGCAGGCACTCAGTCGTTAGATGATCCAATTAGACGATACAAGCTACCTACCGAGCTCAGAGAAGGTACAAATCTACCAAATCTACTGCTACTACATGCAGCAGTTTCCTTTCAGTAAAAGGGATTTTAGAGATTTGGAGACACAGAAGATAATGCACAAGCCCAAATACATACAAATGTGAAAATAGACATGCACAGCCACATGTTAATGTTTATATCAGGCTGGGGTTTGTCATGATTTAAACAACTTTGGTTTTTTTCAGTTTTAATAGGGGTTTTATCAACATTAACATAATAACATTTTCTGTTGACTAAGTTATGCATGATTTAAATTGATGGAAAACAAATAAGTGTCAGTACTTCCCTTATTCACATGTTGATGTATGCACTGGCCTCAGCAATTATTATCACATTCAGAATTTCTACAGAGAATAAAAGGTAGGAGATATTGGGTTTGGGGCTCCTCCCCCAAGAAAATTGAAGTTTTTTGTCTTAAAAATATGCAATTCCATTTCATTTTGGACCATTAGCCTTTTAGTTAGTTCAATAATTATTTGATTATTTACACATATCACAGCCTTTGTCTGAACATTTAATTATCTTGGAAATGTTTGCCCTGTAAAAGCATTATAAAGTAAATCAAAAGAGAAGATCCTGAAAACTTTCAAATAATGTTTCATTAATTATATTTGTTCACAAATAAAAAAAATGACAAACAGTTCACAAAGTATTTTACAAAAAGGATGTGAACATTGTATTGATAAATTACGTCAAATTCCCCAATTCACAACATGTTTTTTATCTAAGAAAATATTCTCTTTCAATCCATATTTGTTGGCGTTTAGCCTTTCAAAAACAACATTTTCACAGCGGTCAAATCACTTTATTCAAACTGAGACTTTTTTTTAGGATTATTTTTTTTTTTACGATCATAAAATATGACGACAGACATTCGAAGCTTCTTCCGAAAAACCTCAATAGAAGAGATGGGATGGGCTATGCCTGAGTATTGGACGGGAACGTTTTTTTTTTACTTTCATCATACGGTCACACAGTAATTTATAGAGAACTGTTTCTTTCTTTATAATTATTCCTAACAGAGAGTTGTCTCTGTCATTTTATCAGGCCTTATTCAGTGCTTAAATTAACCATGTTGGAAAATGCCCATCTCTAAATCATTGCAAATGTGATTCAGGTCTTAGAGGGAACCGCTTAGATCTGTCTGACTGACTGGTAAATATTTTATTGAGTGTGTTGGGTGGCAGCTGCCTGCAGATAGAACAGCATTAGTCCTATCAGTAGTTTTATGATATATTATTTTAATAAAGGGTATTCTTGTGTTGTGAAATTGATCTAAATATTGTTTTTTGTTCTGGTTTTTTTCCCAATAAAAGAATCATGAATAAATCACACTGACACTAACTTGGCGAGAAAGATACAGTGTGTATCTTTGTCTAAATAAACCCACGGTTTAGTAGCTGTAGTGCATTTCTGATATCCGCAGCTTGCCGAATCTAATTGGAGCACCTAATGATGGAGTGCCTGCAGCTGTGAGAAGGTGGGCGGGGTCAGAGTTGATATCTTGCACACTGACGGAGCCTTCAGGCTTTGTTCACAACTGTGTCAGAACCATGTGGCACAGTTTTGGGAGCGCAGACCAATTGTGCTTCGTGACAGTCGCTTTAGTTAGACGCACTCAGCTGAAAATACATGACAGGAGATTTTTAGAGCCCCTGTGATTCTTCAGAACCATATCCCATCCATCACAAGCTCCTCTGAAACCTTTATATTGGACTGTGCATTGTGGAGCTCAGTTGAAAAGTGCATATACAATATTCCGGGCTTGACATTTCACTTAAATGGATAGAAAACAGCTATAGAAATGGTGAAGGTTAGTCTAAAAATAGGCTAAAGGAAAGTCCTCAATGCTTCTGGATTGGTGTGTAGCAATCAAGGATGTAGAAAGGAGATGATGGAGATCATAAAGTCAGAATTCAGTCAATAAAAGTGACATTTTATTGCATTGCACTTGAGCTTGAATTTTTATAAAATAAAACTCCAAATGGTGACATTAATAGTAATAAGGGAGCAAAGCAAAAGAAATTATAAAAATAATTAAAATCCATTGCTGTGAACGTTATAAAGGAGCCACATATTGGCAAAGTATTTTCAGCGAACTCAACACAGTGCAATCCCCACTTTCCCAGAATTTCATCATTTTCTTTTTGCTGCCAACAACTTTTCCCTTTTAAAGCAAACAAAAGAGAAAAATGGCTAATAGCCTTTGAATGAAACGGCCTGCAACACTCACACAATTACACTGCAGCAGGCCGTCTGAATCCCTTGCTCTCTTATTGCTTATTGGTAGTCTATATGCAGATTACGCAATTTATTGACACGACGTATGGGTGAAATGAAAATGAAACGAGATTAAAAGAGTGAGTCGTGCTGAAACTGGGAGATATTTTCATTTTGATCAGCGTGGGGTGAAATGCTGCACTCGTGTAAACAAGTGCAGGAAACGAGATATCTCAGTGTCACTTTTTCCCTTTTTCATAATGGGCCAGGGCTTTCTGCTCCTCCACTTTTCACCCCCTGTGTTTGACTGACACCATGATTGCAGCATAATGATGAGCTGAGGCGGATTTGAATCTATTCTCCAGAGACAAGGATGTTCTCGCCCTTTCACGCCGGTCAATTATCCGTTTTTTGTGTAATCGGCAGTCGTCTGAATCAAATTACAACAAAGGGGATCAAAATCCGCCTTTTTTTTTTTCCAGTAAATTACAGACAATGACAAAAGTTTGAGCAGAAATGTGGGATGAATTCATTGGAATTAATCAGAATTTATCATCGTCACTGTCACACTTGCGTAGGCACTCTTAACACTCTGAAGCTGTGCTCAATCTGTTAGAAGCTTAAGTTTGAAGAGGCTCCCTTTTGGATTTTTTTTTTTTTTTTTTTTTTGAGGTCAGATTTATCCCATTAGGCGGGGAATAGGGAAAAAGCTTTATCCCATTTGTAAAAAGAATCACTTAGAACAAAAACACCTTTTAGCATTTATTATTAATGCACGGTTGCCTGATCCCAATTTGCCATGCAACCATCCCTCCTGTTCCACAATGCCTCGCCTTAATTTCTTAATTAAAAAGTTGGCCAGACAAGAACAACTTATCCTAGCTTTTAAATAATTCATTAGAGCCAATAGTAACCCACCTGATCAGTGCAATCACAATTAAAAACAACGTAGGTGGACCAACAATTGAAAGCAGCTGCAGTGCATGCAGTGATTGGAATCAGCTGCCTGTGGCATGCATAGCTGAGTGTCCTTGCTGATCTGTTGCAAAGCCTAATTTACTTCACTGTGAATGTGTGTGGTTTAAAGGAGGGTGCCGAGCCAGTCACCTAAGAACATTTACAGAAATAAGAGACTGTTTAATGAGCATGAGTGTTTTGGAAGTAGTAGTGTTAATACGATTATTCATTGATTTTTAGCGACAAAATATTTGAATTAAATAAACAGAGCACTGCTTTCACATCCATTTTATGCTACATTCCTGCTAATGTACAAATTAGGGAGGCATAATGTTAGAAAAAAATGACATTGTATTATTCTTTTTGCTGCAATATATATATTAGGATATAAAAAAATACAGAAATATTCACCTTAAATTTTGTAAGCTACATTTTAAAGTTAACTTTGAGAGCAAAATTAAGAGGCTAGATCTATGAGGAACTTTTTGCTCTATTAAACAACTTAATCATAAACACATTGGTTGTATAGATGTTAGGGCTGTTGATTAAAATACTTAATCGTGATTAATTGCAAATTAATGGCACATTTTTTATCTGTTGAAAATGTACTTTAAAGGGAGATTTGTCAAGTATTTGATACTCTCAAGAACATGGGAGCGGACAAATATGCTGCTTTATGCAAATGTATGTATATATTTATTACTGGAAATCAATTAACAACACAAAACAATGGCAGATATTGTGCAGAAACCCTCAGAGGTACTGCATTTAGCATAAAAAATAGGCTCAAATCGTAACATGGCAAACTCTAGCCCAACAGGCAACAACAGCTGTCAGTGTGCTGACTTGCCCCAAAACTGCATGTGATTATCATAAAGTGGGCATGTCTGTAAAGGGGAGACTCGTGGGTACCCATAGAACCCATTTCATTCACATATCTGAAGGTCAGAGGTCAAAGGACCCCTTTGAAAATGGTCATGACAGTTTTTCCTCGCCAAAATGTAGCTGAAAAATGAAGCTTTGGAGTCCATCAGAACCAGCCAACAGTGGTCATCGTCTATCTATTTACTGTGTAACTTAATGATCGTTACCTGTTGGCTGATTACGCCAATGTTTATTTCCCTGCTTGTTGGCAAATAATCCCTTCAATATATCCTCACTGACTTTCATTAAGTCCCACATATCTAATCAAGATAAGGGGAATTACACCGAGGCAACAAAACAATACAAACACACATAGGAGCACTGCAAACAAAGCTTTGCAGTTCGCTTATCAGTATGTAAACATATCATATACCAATTAAGTTATAATGACCATGTGCCGCTTTGGCATCTCCAGTCTAGAAAATAAAGCAGGAATATGCTATTTTTACTCACTTAAAAATAAAAGATCTAGTTATCATTCTGTCTGCGACTACATGCCTTAATTCCCCAATGTGCATGAAAAAGACTCTTGAGGGGTGTATGGCAGGTTGTTGTGACTGTGTTAGATGGATGTGGGTATAACGGCAAGAAATCTAGTAAAAAATAAAAAGAGCAGTGCAGCTAAATCTGGCAGCAGAGACCGTGAAACATCAACATTGCTTTTTTAAATTCCAGATTGGCTGACTTCTCAGTATGCTTCTTCGCTGCCCGTGGTGCAGATGACGTCACGTCAGCCACAGCCTGAATAATGTGTGAATGCTGTGTTCGATGTAGACAGCTCATCAAGATGAGTGACAAGTGCTGGGTGCAGGAGTTTGACCAGCAGAGGGGGAGGAGTTGGCGGAGGCTAACACATTCTCTTTGCTGAGGTGAAACGTTGCGTACTGTAGCTCCGATGTCACATCTTAGCACTTTCAAACGTGTTGAATCTGAAATCGAGTTGAACCTCGACTCACACCAGTGAGATTTAGATGTGGGGGTGGCTGTGTCGCAGGGTTAGGGTTGAGGTTGAGGTTCCGGGTGGAGGAAAAGGAGCACCAACCATACAAGAGTCCTGGTGTTTCTGCGGTACATGTTCTGCATATCATGCCTAATGTGCCGTAATCTTGTTTGGAGCCAAAAAATTAATTCAGTGAGCCGCTGAAAGGCACTGAAGTACTTAGTGAGTGACGCATTAACTTAATTAGGGTGAACATGGACATAATTCTCTAAATTACTATGGTCCCAATGGTGTGTGTGTTTTAAGGTGCTAAATTACAAATTCAGAGCAAATCTATAATTGAGGGATTGCCTCCACACGGCCCTCAGGATGGCAACAGCTGAGCTGGTGGCTAGCAGCTAATGGAAAAGAACACATATTGCCAAGAAGTGAAAGTCAATTGTTCGTTCCATTGCAACATCAGTGCGTGGCAGCAAAGCTACTTTCTGTCATTTTGAACTGAAAGCGACAGCCGGACGCCAGTAAAACATCCGCCTAAAAAGTGCATTCAAAATTATTTCTATTCTATTGTCATGTTCTAATGAAATGGCCTGTGTTGAACAATACAATCTTATTAATATAATAAGAGTTTTCAGTCCAAAATGGCAGCAGTGGTTGTTGTCAAAAAAACACAGGAGTTTCGTTGTTTTCTTGTTATACTCCTTGCTAACGGTGCTAACAGCACAAACTGTGCAAACAACAGCAACCATGCAGACAGAGTATGGGGTAGGAACTTGAGGTTGGGATGGTGTTATCAGCCATAATTGCAGTATGACAAGGTCTCACATCTCAACCAGTTCTAGTTCCTTTTAATATGATTTGACTGGGACAATTTACAGTTGTGGGTAATACCGAGGAGGTGTAGTTTAGTGATTAAAAAGTCAGACATTTATAAAGCTAAAGTACAGCCTTCAGCTCATGTAGACATTACTGAGGCTTTGTGGCAGATCATATGCGTCAGAATAGTCAAGGACCGAGGCAGGTTCCTTGAGGTACCCCACTCTTAATGTGTTTTCTGTCTGAGATACTCCTCCTTGAAGAAAATGCTTCCCTTAAGATCATGTTTTACCTCAGAGGCAATAAATGGTCCATAGCTCTAACAGTAAAATATGATCTATGATATAGATATGTTCATATTTACATAGAAGTTGCTGGAAAGATACCTCAAAGCAGGATGCAAATTACAAAAAAAACTGTTACAAAGGAAAGCCTGAAGACAAAGCGGTGCGTCCACTACAACTGCAATTTCCTTATATTAAGGTTTTACATGAATAAAATATAGGAAATAACAGTCAATGAAAGATGTGGGTCAAAGATTGACCTTTTCAATTGTATTTTGGCTACAGGCGTCATGACATGAAGATTTACCAATTAACAGAATCATAAATGACAGCACGTTTCCTTGGGCTGATTCCCTTTGTGTGCTCTAATGTCAACCAAATAGCCGTCATCAGTGTCAAGACTGCTAATGAATGTTTAGTCGGAAGGGTTTGATTTGCTCTAGGCACAATGTTTTGATGGGATGTTAGGTTAGGTGCACTTTTGTTGCTCCAGCAAATGTGAAACACCAATTAGCCATGTTTTTAATGATGGAGAGTGTGTTTTTTTTAGCACAAAAGTCCAGTGGCTTGCTCCCCCTGAAATATAAAGCTGTCAGTCAGAGCACAAGGGAATGAGATACTGAAAGCAAGGGGAGGACAGACTAAGAAGGGCTAATTACATAGCTGACACCTCTCGCCTTCAAACATCCTTTCGCAAAGCATTTTCTCCACATTTCCACAGGGATTTCACAACAATTGCTTTGTTTAGGTGCACATGGCATGTCTTTTTGTCCATTATGTTTAGGACATTGCTTTATTAGCTGGACAGAAGTAATGCAACGTATGTAGTGAGCAAACCACAATGTTGTCAGTTTGTGTTATTCCTACTGCAATACTGAGAGCTATGTCAGTGCTATCAATCCTGCGTGTCAAGACCTACCAGAAAGACAGATGGCTTAAATAAATCAAATGTGATGCAGGAGCATGCCTCTTGTCTCTCAGAATGCTTCATACATTCTCCAGCAGCGGAATCTAAATGCCCCTCACAGCACGCCAGCATCTCTTCTTGTTTTCAGAAAATGAAACCCTGTGATCATTATTTATCTTCTTTAAACTTCACAAACCTCATTTATTAGCTAAGCAGTCACCATTATGGATAGTTATTCCAGACAGGACAGCCTCTTGAGTCAATGCAAATAAGTTGAGGGCAGATAGTGAAGCTAGAGTGTTTAATATACAAAATGTATTATTGATGATAACGTCTGTGAAATATAGATTCAGTGGGTGGAAGCTTATTATCATTTTACACTTGAAAAAAACTAAGAAGTGTCCTCCAATAGTGTATCTTTTAGAGGTCTTGCACAAATTCAGGCTTTACAATTGTTAATTGTTATAACAAAATTATAATTGCAGTGCCCTTTGGTAGTGGGCCGATTGCTTGGCCCTAGAAAAGAACTGAGAATCATAGTTTATTAATATTGAATGTGTCCTTTGTCCAAATTGCACCAACTTCGCCACTGCACGTCCTTGGGTCCCCAGCAATACATCCGCCGAGAGTGAAGTAGATCCGATGTAAAAGTTCTCGAGATATGCTAAGGACACACACACCCACACAGATTCCTTGATTTGTAGTTATGTGATGCTGTTACAGCGCAACTTATTAGCCCAATGACACCAAATTTGTCATGGTTACTAAGATATTATATCTACAAATGTCCACCAAATGTGGTCCCAATAGCACAAAGCAGTCAGGAGATATGACATTTTTTGTAATATAAGCCCTGCCCAGAGCTTTTGAGCTAACTTCGAGGGGTCAGGTAAAGCAATATTAAATGGGACATCAAGAATCTGAAAAGTAGTGTCTTTCTAGCGTCATCCAGAGGTGTTTTGTACCAAATTGTGTGTCGATTTGCTCAAACTTTGTAGGAGGAGCAGCGAAAAAACTGATTTGGACACAAAGACACAAAATGGCGGATAATTGATCTAGATTCAAATGGGTTGACTTATATAGATAGATTAGTCCGGACCCACAGAATCCATTTTTTTGTTTCTGCGACTTGCGGTTCAAAAGTTACAAGCCAAAATGTAAAGTTTGTTGTTATAGCGCCACCATCTGGCCACCAACTTTGACACTGCACGTCCTTGGGACCCTAGCAATACACCCGCCAAGTGTGAATTAGATCAAAATGTTCCCGACGTATGCAAAGGACAAACCCACATACACACACACACAGACAGACAGACGGACAGAAATTGCTTGCTTTATAGTTCGATAGTTAGATGTGAAAACAGTCAAAACATTGCAGATCCCCTCTTGAAAGGGCATTGAGTTGAAATAAAAGAAATGCCAGTCAGGTACCACATTACCCCACCACTAATCTCCTCTCATCAGCGGATAAATGAGAGGCAGTGACAAGGTAATCAAATCGAGATAGCCACATAAATGGGTCCTGTCGAAATTGCCTGTCTGTGTGACACGTGGCTCGACAGGCCATCAGGTCTGAGCGCTTTGAGTTTTGGTCACGGAGCATCTGTTATTTGGATCAAGGTAGACTTCCATGAATTAGCATCTGGCTGCTTTATTTACAGCAACACCACTAAGCTTCCGAGCGCAGGTTACTGCCAAGGATGCCGACGGCCACTTGTGACCGGCTGTTGCACATTGTGTTCCCGTCTTATCTGACTTAACTGAAGTTGCCTCTTTACAAGTGTGAGACAGATCCCTCTGCAAGTTGAACGACCACAGAGAGGCTTCATACATCAGTGGTTTTTGGACCGCAAGTCCCATAACGCTCCACTGACAGTTTGTTACAGTCTCCTGGCTTTTGGTTTAGCTGTTGCATTTAAAGAACGCAGGAAACTAGAGTTTGGAGATGAGAAATTGCTCTAAATCAGCAAAAGAAAACTTAAAAATATACTTTATCCTTACTGAATGCTGCTCTAGATTAATGTATGTTGTGATGGAAATCATCCTCTGGCTTACTGTAACATATGAGAGAACAAAGACAAGTACTGTAAATAGTACAACCTGTCCAAGGGCAACATAGCTCTGTTTTTTATCACTAAACTCTGAATCACAGGAGAAAGACAGTACACGGGTGGGGAGGGGGATGGGCAGCCAAATACAGAAACAATGAAGTGGAACAAATCCAACAGGCACACGCTTTATCTCGTTCCCTTCGCCTTCCCTGCCTTTTTTCCATTTTTGCTATCTTTCTCTATCTTAATGAGCACCACAGCTTTCTATCGAGGGATGGTGCCAGCGTGATACATCACAGACAGGACACATGCAGGGAGGACGAGGACAGGACAGTAGCAGGGTGACGGTGATGCCGGCAGAGCGATTAAGAGTGCTTAGACAGGCATGCTGATCCACAGAGTGCGGAGCAAAAGAGCACCATCACGCTCAGGGGAAGTGGCAGAGGCACCCATCATGTCCTCAAGATGAAAATGTAATAAGGACTTCATATTTTATAAGACTTAGATTTAGATGTTTTTGAAGCAGATGCAGGGCTGTAGTAATGACCATCTGGGAGGATTCAATCCCAAGGCCGAGTCCAGTTGAGTTTGAGTCTAGATCTAAAAGGGATGAGCCCAAGTCGAGACAAATGATAGTTAAATATCCATAGTTGTCAATAAAGCTATTTTACAGGTTTTAAATGGAGAAGAAAAAGTGAAGTCAACTTCTAGTAGTGGATTATTCAGCGAAAGTGCTTTAAAGACTGAACTCGAGACCGTAATGAAACTCAAGTACTACAGCCCGGATGTGTGTGTGTAATATCACATGACCTTTCTCGACTGATCCTCAACTACTGAATACTAACAATGTGCTCGACACCTTTTCGAGAAGCAGTTAAACCTTTTTAAGAGCGCCACATTGAGAGTGACATCGCAGGGCTTATGTTCTTCCCGCTTAAGCACCCTTTAGTCAAAGAGGTTGGTTATAATTGCTCATCGGCCTGAGTTTAAAATGTCTGGTCATAAAGTCAGTCGGCGTAGAGAGAAGCCCGGCGGTGATGCAATCTGAACCACTCACTGTACAGTCTGAAAGCTCACTCGCATAACACAATCTCATTATTCAAAAAGGCAACGTTGCGCCGCATTAATAGACGTGACCTTTACATTTGTTTGCAGCAGATACTCCCTCAGATCTCAAACTCCTACTCCTTCAGCAGATCAGAAATGAAGTACGCATATGTCCGTAACACCTATCCATTCCTTTGCCTCTAAATTTCCATACTGGGCGATGCGACACTCTACATTTGTTCCACGTGGCAGCTAAGAGCAGGGGTTTAATTGAACAAAGCCTGGGAGAGGAAGCTCCCAGAGCAGCACCAGCAGGGCTCTGCTTCACCTGCGTGAGGCGATTACTGAGCCACTACATAAATGCAGAGCTTCGCTGGAGAGTGCATCCATGTCTATGCTCTATGTGAAATCAGTAATGAGCCAGCAAGTGCCAGGAGAGACTGGTGGGCCCAGCTCATTGCCATGCATTATATGAAGAAGCAGGGACAGCAGGGGAGTCCGAGAGGCAATATAGAAAAAGCACACAGGTCATATTGTCATTCAAATGGTGGCGTACATTACACGGGAGATGCTCTTAACTGATAGCAACAATGGGGTGAGATATGAGACACCATATTGCCACAAATAATGCGGTACACGATAGTGTTCCTGGCCAAGGAAGCTTAGCAGTGGCTCCATTTCCTTGGATTTATCTGAATCACAGCCTGAAAATGCAGTAGGTCTGCAGAAGACGAGCCGTTGTAGAAAAGGCGGCATATAGTGCAAGAACAATCATCGATGTTCTATTTCTGCCCACATGAGACACAGATTAGATAATCAAACATGGGCATATATTTATAGGAAGAAGGAATGGAAACGTCAATACACTTATTGAAGCTCAAAGGATTTCCCCCCATGCACAGTGCTGGATCCACTACACACATTCACATTATTCCATCCATCCATATAGCACCAGTCCTCGCACAAATATGCAGGCTGTCTGTTGCTGGCAATGTCCTGCGGCATTTCACCAGAGGAATGGTTAGGCTGCCAGATGTTGCCTTAATAAGTCTGTCTGTTGATTATAGCTTGTTGCGTGGCGAATGTCCTTGGTGCCCGGTGAAAAAACGTTTGTCATGTAGCAGCTAACAGAGACACCTGGGACCGTTTCAATGACGACGTTTACATTCACGCTAATATTCCACTATTATCAGGGCCGGCTCTAGCGCTTTTGGTGCCCTAGGCAAGATTTGGAGTGTGGGATATACCGATATTATTCAGGTTTTAAGAGCATTCTTTGGACATGTCTACAGCGCATTGAGAATATGCATCTCAATTGTTTTTTTTTTGTTACAGTAGTTTGCAACACACAGCCTCTTACCTGTTTACATTCAGCGATGTGCGTTGTATGCAAACTAACTAGCCGACAGTTTGCAGAGATGCATGCCCAAATGAAAAGCCTGCATTTCTGGTCAGAAGGAGAAACACTTTTAAACATTATGAAAGAGCCGGATATCAACAGGTTGTTTTTGGACATGCGCAGAATATCGCAACGCCGACCCTTTCAAGAAGGTGGCTGAAGGAATGAAAGAGGGAGGCTGTGTTCGCACGGTCGAACGGCTGCATGTAAATGGAATATTAGTGGTATATACATTTTCATTAGCCATGTAAACAGCTTAATGAAGGAATTAGGGATGCACCGATACCGGATCGGATATCGGGGACAATAGGGCCGATCTATTCAATTTAATTCTATGTTTATATAATATACTGTAATTTTAATTCCTATTAAAGTTTTGACCGATTGTTGCTGCATTAAGGTTTACTTTAATTTTGAAGATTTTTTTACAAAGTTGCTGGGATACGACTTATACATTTTCTGAATTGTTATTTATTATTAAAATAATATCTATGTATTTATTTGTTACCTTTTGTTAGGAAAGCAATGTTTAAGTCAAGCCCGATGTTGCTTTGCACCTAAAGAATGATCCCAGTCACTTCCACACAGTGAGGCATACAGCTTATTAATTAAACACAGGATCAATACTTGGTATCGGCATCGGTAATGAAAAAGTCGGATCGGTGCATCCCTAAAAGGAATATTGTCTTTTTCGTAATAAAGGCAAACTGAATATTTTGTGCATGTAAACGTAGTCACTGAGGATGAAGTAAAAGAGGAAATGTGTGTTTCCTGATCTGCATAAGGGGTTCAGCTTAGATGGATTTTTTTTAGGGCAGATGATGATATCGGTATTTTTAGATCAAGGCTGTTGATAATGGCGGATATTTGTGCCGATATTGGAAACACGGCTGACGTTACTTAAACTATAATAAGACACAAAGTCTCCATTGAGACATCCAGACTAATGAAATTGTACGAGGTGGGGTGGCAGCGCACACTTCTACTCTTGAGAAGCAATTATGATTAGAAATATGGAAATCTGCTAATTAAAGCCAAATCAACAGAGGATACGTGGCGCAGGGTTTTTCAGCCGTGGGTGAATTTTTTTTTTTTTTTTGTATGAAATAAAACGTTTAATGCGAGGTGCCAGGCGAGATAGTGAGCGAGTGAGTAGGTAGCGTGACGGTGTTTGTCAAGTCGGAGCTGCTGCAGGGTCTTCTCTGTATGACAGGAGAAAATTGACTCGTCTCCCTTACCTTCCCAGCTTGCTTGAGGACTTTGTTCATTCATTACTGGCTGAGCTCCAGTGTTTTTTTGTTTTTGCATCCCAGAAGGCTGCTGATATTTTCCAGACGGAGCGTGGCTTCTGAACTGTCATCTACAGTTAGAACTATATAAGATCTTTCCATTGACCTGCATCTGTTCAAAATATGTCGACTTGGCTCTCGCTGTTTTAATCCACGGTCGGCTGAATGCTTCAACATGCTCGCTGTAATTCCATCTTTAAATTGTGTGCATCTAGCAGATTTTTTGGGATGAATGCGGGAGCTTACAGTGAATCGGCGTCGTTGAATGGGCCGCCTGGCAGAGCAGCAGAGGTCGTATGTGACACTGTCATTTTTCACAGATGGTGTGGAGGCTGCCGTAGCAAATAAAGCTGGAATATCAATAGGCTGATCTCTGAGCATTCACTGAAGAGGTAAAGAGTAGCTGCATAGAGGGCACCTTAAAATGACATTCCTGTAATCCTGGAGATAATTTGCGGTAAATCAGTATAAATATAATTTCTATGAAGTGGCACCTAAAGGTCACATTGAAAGAATTATGAGCATCTCGCTGTCAGGACTCCAGACAATTCATCAAGAGGAATAAAGAGGGAGGGGAGCAGTCACTCTGTCTTGATTTGCTTGACCGCATTGAAAAGAGAGTCTGGCCAAGGACTGCATTCATACACCGCCCTCTCTGTATTCTTAATCAAAAGACTGCAAATGCAAATCCTCCAGTGTGCATTTTGATCTCATTCCCCTCACTTGGCACACAGTGACACATGGCCACCTACAGGCTCTCTGGGGAATCTCTGGGTAGTCGACTGTTTGCAGATTGTCACAGTTTGTTTTTTCCACCCGCCTGGAATGCCATTTCCTGCTCGTTAACTCTCCATTAACTACATGTCCACTTAACACAAGCACTGCCAGAGGGGTCTGGCTTTGAGAGGCTTTGTCACACCTGCAAAAGAAGAGGTTTTCCCTGTAATTACATCCACTCGTGCACAATTCTATTGTCTAACTTTTAACAAGGTCATTGTCAAGTTATTCTGTGAGGGGTTTGATACTCCGTCCGTTATCATGTTGGAGAGGTTGTGTGACCCCGGGAGTTCTCAGGAGCGCCTGGTAGGGACTGCCAAAACAAATTAGCCACAAGCGAGGGGCAAGAAGTGATTCCAAGACCCCCTCGAATCAGCTTTAATGGGAAAGAGTACTGGGATGGGAGCTTGTGTGGGATGGCGAGCGATACCAAGTAGATCGGTACTGAATTAGATGCAATTGGATTCATCTCTTCACACAGAGTATGCTCTGGAAACAATACCTGGACAGAGACACCAGCCAGGTGTTGAGATCACAAGAACCCAGCTGAGATCAACTGTGTTGTAGCAGAGAATATAGCATGTGGGTCATTGCTATGAGCCTTCTGGTCTTTGTATAACTAGAGTGGGTTTTATGTACGTGTTCTTGGCGATAGATAAGTACATTCTCTGCGGGCTTTGGGCTCAGTGGGCCGTCTCTTGATGCCAATCTGTTACGTGATTTTCATGAACAGGATCTCAAAGCAAAGTTTGGAGTGTATCCAATTAGGTGACCTTCGGATTTTCATGTGTACTTTTTGCTACTGATTCTGCAACAGATGTGCAGCCAAGTGTAAAGCTGTTGGGATGGGGGTTGGTATCTCGAAGTCTGAAGTCTTGGTACTGTGCTGGATAATACTGGATTGCCCTTTTTTGGGTTTGAAGTAACTTGCTGCTTGAAGTGATGGAGCTGAAGAATGTTGAGGACTCAAACACTCAGTCCAGAATAAACCAGAGGTATCTAAAAATCACAAGGCTGAAGCAGAGTCAGAAACACACAAAGCAAGGTCTAACAAGTGGAGCACAAAGACTAAACCCACAGGGGAGGAACGGTGATAACGAGGGACAGGTGACAGCACGGCTAACGAGGTGAACAGGTGAAAACAATCAGGGCGGGGCAGACAATCTCACAGGCGGGAAAACACACAAAGGCAGGAAGTGAAGTTGTCTGCAACGAAAGAGGATGTACGAATCAAAATAAAACAGGAAACATTAAACAAGATGGAATGAAACAAAAGAAAAACATAACCTAGGGGCCTCAAAAGTGCTTGTCGGATGGTTGAACATCTTAGGACACCGCCTAACTTGAAACCTTTCCAATGTCGGAATTGGGGGCGGGAGACTGCATCGGACAATATTTGTTCAAAAAACAACAACAATCTGATATAAAAAAAACACTTAATACAGTGATTGGCCAGGTGTGAGAGAAAGTAAGCAGGGCTTGTCATTTGTTAGACCATTTCTCTCACTTTTCGCATGTACAACTTAATGTAACTCTGTGAATAACAGGAACGACTGTCTGAAGACATGTGCCATTATCCTCATATTTTAAATGATTATTGCACTTCGCCCATCCATAAAAACGCTTCTTAATTCCGATGTGAAAAGTGAAGCCCATGCGGAAGTGAATTAAAGTTGCATTCTTTCTAACAGCCAGCAGGGGGCAACTTCTCTGGTTGCAAAAAGAGGTCTGATTGTATAGAAGTCTATGAGAAAATGAGCCTACTTCTCACTTGATATATTACCTCAGTAAACATGAGTTTATGGTCTCAATCGCTAGTTTCAAGTCTTCTTCAACACAGCATGATGTTCATTTAGTAAATTATGGTCCCATTTAGAGTCATATTGACCGTAAAGCCGGGGATGCTTTAGGGCGTGGCTACTTTGTGATTGACAGGTCGCTACCACGGCATTGTCCGTGTTTTCGTCTTAGAACTGTAGCCCTTTCACAGTGTGTTTTTAGTTCATGAAAGTCAATTATAACATTTTGGTTGCCAAAAAATGTCTTATTCAGTGTTCAGTGGTACTTAGCTCCAACCTCTCGTGTCACTTCTGGTTCCAAAAACCAAGATCGTGATGGCCAAAATGCCTAACCCGAGGCGTCAACACCGTAGTCTGCAAACCAATGGGTGACGTCACGGTGACTACGTCCACTTCTTATAAACAGTCTGTGCAGTTTACTCAGTGATCTACGTTCCTGGTATAGTGACTGAAAGACTGAGGTTGTGGATAGAAGTAGCCAAAATTGGCTTCTTTCGGCGGTTGTCCGTGCTTAGCTGTCAGGATCTACTGGGGCAGGGTGAGACCCTCAGATACCCAAAGGGAGCTTTAAGGAAAACCCCTGCTCCTTTAAGTTGAAAGGAGCCAGTTGTTCTCACCTGAATGCCTCCCGGAGGGGGTATTCCCTGTGGTGGTATCCCCCTGGGTCTCCTCCCAGGTCGAGATCCAAGAGGAGACTTTTACAGAATTTTGCTGGAGTAATTCCATATCTTTTCTGGGCAGGGAAAACCCCAGGTAGAGCTGGAGGTTGTGGCTGGGGGAGGAGAACGTCTGGCCTACTTTGTCTGGCCCGCTGCCACCATGATCCTGCAAGTAAATGGCTGAAAAATGGATGGATAAATGTCTTTGATC
The DNA here is from genome assembly GCA_916700675.1 of Helicolenus avius. Classification (NCBI taxonomy): domain Eukaryota; kingdom Metazoa; phylum Chordata; class Actinopteri; order Perciformes; family Sebastidae; genus Helicolenus; species Helicolenus avius. The sequence continues at coordinate 5,894 of CAKAKQ010013507.1, read as the reverse complement.
ATTCTCTGTATAAATATTTACACTGAATCTCTGTCAAGATCCATCCCTAACAGTCTGATACCCCTGAGACAGCGGGGAGAGCTCGAGGAAATGAATGCAAATTTGTAATTATTCTTCACCAGCTCAAGATGTGGATCATTTTGTAGCCATGTTTTCATCGGGACACTGAGATGGCTTATTGGTTTGATGGTTATCACAGCCTTTTTCATTTCCTGCTAAACATTTCTTCAAATATTTGTATGCATTTGTGTGTCTGTGTATCTCAGTATCCTTGTCTGAATGACAGCCTTAGTGGGGAGTAGTTTACACACACTTGGGATAAATGAGCCAATATTTACCTAAGCAGGAACTTAACCTCGCGGCAGAGTCCAGAAAAAGATGTAGAAGATTGTCTCAGTGAAGAAAAAGACTTCCGCGTTATGTTTACCAGCTGTCATTGAACCTTCCCACATTGTCATATTAAATTGTGACTGTAAAGGTTACACCACATCTCTTAACATTTGGCAGAAAATGATTTTTTTTTGTTTACAATAGGGAGGCCTTGAGCTTTGGATGAGCAAGTGGAGTAGTGATTATTCTTTTTTTTTTCTTTTTTTTTTACTTATACATGAACTGTAATACTATTGCTAGAAGCGCTGAATGGATCTGCACCCCGTGTGGAGCAGCTACTCTGCAGCAATGATAGGTTTTGCATTCAAGTCATGCTTCTCTGCAAACAGCAAATAAACGAAGGCCTAACCCGGCACGCTCCCACAGAGAGGGCCAGCAATAAAAATGCATGTAATCATTGAAAGCAGGGGGCAAGTGCCCTGGGCTTTACCTTGGATCAGTGCTCAGAGATGGGGAATGAGAATCTGGACACAAGGGAGGCAGCCAAATGCATCGGTGTCTGTGCAACTATACACAGCTGCCAATGAAAACAATGTTTCTTGTATTTCTGCTCGAAGCTATGTCAACAGGAACCTATTGTCTGTCCCAGACAAAACTGGTGACCAGTGGTAATTTAGCTCCAAATAAACCAGTTGTTGCCATTTAAACAATAATGCAATAACTGTATCTTACTTCAGCACAGTTGTTTAGGTTTTCATCTGATCCTCCTGGAGTCCACTACAAAAGACAGTGAGGACAGAAGTTGGGGAGAAAGGGTGAGGTTAGCCCCTTTCTGCTTCCCAGAGGACATAAGCAATTTTCAGCTCTAGTGAGCCAGCTCCAGGAATACCTAAGTCTGAACACAGAACAATACTCAAGCTCATTTATTCACGTCCTCCCATGGCAGCAACTGACTTGTCTCGCTTTTTTCTTCTAATAAACAAAACAAAAAGGGAACATTTAGGATTGCAGAATCCACTAACACACATTTAAACTCAGAGGAGCAGACGTTTAAGGATGCATGGTGAAGATAAACCATCTTTATACGTGTGATGAGGAACAATCTGAATATTCATCTCTGTTAGGATAATAATAGAAGTGTCACTCATGTTCTGATTGTGCTCCATCAGATGCACTACAGCGCTGACTGCAGTAGTACTGAGACTTGCAGGTACACTCTGTGATTGATAGCTATGCTAAGAGTGCCACTGCTGCTCTCCCCAGGCGACGGTAACTGCACTCATGCTCAGCAGGCTGGCATGCCAGCATTTCTACCAGTCAACACTGAAGCAAGGACGACTTCCGTCTGTTCAGTACAACTTCCCGACTGTTGCTCGCTGTATCTTGAGATGAGATCACGATTTTTTAATCAGGAATCAGCACTGGCTGTCCTTGAAGCAGAAGGGTATGTTCGCCAGTGGAGGACTCGAGCTGTCTGAGGGACGGGGGGCAAGAAAAATAAAAAGGGCACCAGCTGCATGAAGTGGGGCTACCACTGCGCCGAACATTTTCTAGCATGTAGGGCAGCCTATATGACACTACATCACGTTTTCTCCACTTTAAGGCCACCCTAGAGGGCATTTTATCACGTTTTCTCTACTGTAAGAGCACCCTTGAGGGTACTTTATCATATTTTCTCCACCAGAAGGGCACCCGAGAAGGCACTTTATTGTTTTCTCCATTTAAGGGCACCCTAGAGGAGATTTCATCACATTTTCTCCACTGTAAGGGCACCCATGAGGGGCACATTATCATGTTTATTTCACTGAAAGAACACCCTAGAAGGCACTTTATCATGTTTTCTCCACTGGAAGGGCACCTAGAGGGCCCTTTATCATGTTTGCTCCATTTAAGGGCACAAAAGAGGTCACATTATCATGTTTTCTCAACTGGAAGCACACCCTAGAAGAGAAAATGTGATGAAGGGCGCCTTCTAGGGTGCCCTTCATCACATTTTCACCACTGAAAGTGCACCCTAGATGGCACATTATCATTCACATTCTGTTTTCATGAGTCTACCAGTGATAGGTTGATGCTAACAGGGCTCACAATATGTGTCTGGAAGCTTTAAAACCAAGTCTATTCTCCGCTGAGACCTTTTCATGAAACCATGGCTGTTCAAATTGAGCTGAAAAGGATTTGTGCATCTTTAGTTGGCTCTAACCGCTGTGTTGTGGCAGAGATTTCAGGTGTGGGACGAGGCTTATGGCAGCCAGAGGTGGACAAAGGGCACTGGGGGAGTTAACTGCCTCCACTGTGCTATGACGATCTATACTGATTCACTTTACTTTTCTAATCCACTTGTCTCAAGCGAGCCACAAGTGTGTCCCATTTGTATTGTTGGTGTTTTTGAATATGAATCAGTGGACTTATACATTTTATGGGGATTAGTCCAGCTTAGCACCGTGCCTAATGCAATGATTAGGGATTTCTGGCAAGGCAGATAAGTGAATGTTCACTAGTTACTCAGCAACTGCACTCAACCGTTAAAGACCTTAAACTGAAATGGCAAAGTCTTGGACAAGACAGCCCTCCGGCTGTAGTAGTGTGTCACCCATAACACTTCATTAACTTTGGCTGCACGGTGATAAATCGATTTCACATTGGTCATTGACCATCTGAGGTAAAAAAAAATATGTGTCACCATTGAGTTCAAGTCAAGTTAGTAGCTTACATACAGCATGTTGAGGGAAATGGTCTACTTGGTTACAAGAATTCAAAAAGAAAAACAGAATAAAAGAATAGTAGTGTAATAAAGCTATGCCATATAAATCTTCACAGGTTTGTGTACTTTGGTAAATGACTCAGCTTCATTTGCCGTGGTCTAAACCTTTTGAATTTAGCACTTATCTCCCAACTGAACAGACAATTGGATCCTCTCTTCCATAATTAACTCCAAATGTTGTCTGAACATTGATAAATGTGGTGTCCTTTGTGGGTTTTAGTCAAATTGGTATTCAACGTATCGGACAGCATATTGATCTCTCTCAGCAGAATGTTATGTTTTTTCCAAAAAGCTTTTAAATTTACAGGCTGAATAAAGTTTGATTTAGTTCTTTTACAAAAGAGAAAGAGAGGAAAAAGTTGAAGTGGTTCTCCAGCCTGATGACATTTATGTCACTCTGAGAAGTGATAACCCTTCAAGTGTGCCATAAAATCTGAACTACAGCACCCAAAACTGCTCCAAGAGTTGTGGCCCGGCTCAAGACGCAGAACAGACAAACTGCATTACTCCTAACACCAAAGGCCTGTGAAGTGAAGAACTGAGCAGTGTATAAATCAAAGCAAGGTCTACAACACGGTTGCAATGCTTAAGGTTAAAAGCAAGAACTAGTGGGTCATTTGGGGATCAAAAGAATTTTAAAGTGCTGTATGAAGGGAATTTTAAAGCGCAAGTTGGAAACGGACCTTTTGAAGATAAAATGTCAGCTCCAATTGTGTCAATAATTCCTTTTAAAGTTTTTATTGAACTCTTGGTAATGCGAGTGTGGTGTATAATTGCACTTTTCCCTCTCTTTTTAAGAATGTGCGTGCTAACATTGCAAAGTTTAAAAAAAAAAATATTCACGGTAGAGGAAAGATTGATCTTTAAACGCCCACCAACTCCAAATGTAGGGGTTCGGGAACGCATTCAGAAGGAATGAAAAGACGGTATTTCAAGCCACAGGCTAGTCATTAGGCATTATGTGGTCAAAAATGTATCCAGCAAAGTGGATGGGCAGACAAAAGCCTGGAAAAAAATAGCAGCTTTTAGTACTTTGCATGAAAAAAACATAAAGAGTCGAAAGCATTTTTCGTACATCACATGGATTTCTACATGGAGATTTGTTATTTTGCCATCCTTGGTGGTCTGGTTTTGCAGGTTTAACTTGGTTCCAAACAGCATTTGTAAACAAAATTATACATTCAATAAACTCTGTTCGCTCACTAGACAACTATCTCTTTCTTCCATTGATGAGGTTGAAATAAATTGTGCTAGATACTGAACTTCATCCTGATGTCCTCATTTCCATCTCATCTTTCATCAGCCATTCATGTGCGTTTAGATCGTGCAAGTCCCTCTTTAGTGTTATTTAATTTTTTCTCAATAATGAAGCAGGTGTCTAATGGGGAGATGTTATTTATGTGCTGATTATGAAAAATATCTGAGCCAAATATCTGTGCTTCTAATTACCAATGTAATTGGTGTACAGACAAAATTGCCACTGTGATTTGATGAATTGCTTTTGGACGAGCTAAAAGCTGATGTGAGAAAAGGTCACACTGCTCATTCGGATGGTTGAGAGAGACATATATTTATATTTTATAATCTACCTCCGGATCATCATTAATATCCTCTCACATCATTACACATTAAATGTGCTCTATGCGACATTCAGAGCATTAATATAGCAGCAAACAACTGTTTGCTATGTAAAAATATATGGCGGTTACAGCTGATAACGCCGTCCCGACCGCTAAATTACGAATCCTGCTATAGCGAAGTCATGCCCTGCCCTTCTCTGCCTCTGATTGGCTAGTACTCACTGCCTTTGTTGGTTATGTTTAGGTATAATCCCATCGTAACGCCCACCCTCCGTTTCCCCTCAGGTTAACACTGTTAGCTCTGTCAGCACTGTTGCCATTGTTTTCACAGTTAGCACTGTTAGCTACTGGTCACTGACTCAGCCGTCGCCAAGTTGAGAGCCATGTGGAAGCAATAGATGTGCTCTGAATTTCGTATTGAGCACCCTTTTAAAAGATGGCATTGCGTCTTTTATAGCACATTTACTGAATGTGACTGAACCTGTGCATGTTAAAAGTCAATGTGCTGCTGATTAATTCTCTTCAATGTATTTTTCTATGTCAAGTTGAAGGAGGAGGGTTGAGAGTTTTTTTCTGAATTGAGAAAGAATGTGAAGTGTTCCTTAATAGCATAGTATAACTGTGCTTAACCCATGGCCCTATAATACTGTATATGCCATTCAAAAGTCTTCGTATGACTAAAAAGCTGACACAGTCATCTTTTGTGTCTCATTGCAAATCTTCTCTTTTTTTTCTCTTTTGTAGGTTCCATCTGAGTAGGAGGTGGCAACAAAAGACCAAATGCCATGGATGTATTCAATTTCACCTACTGGAATGCCTCTGAAGGCAATGACACAGAAGTGGTGGAAGAGAGCGACAATGCCTACAAGACTGTGGAGGTGGTGTTCATCGTGTTGGTGGCCGGTTCCCTCAGTTTGGTCACAGTTATTGGGAATATCCTGGTCATGCTTTCCATCAAAGTTAATAGGAACTTACAGACTGTCAACAACTATTTTTTATTCAGCCTTGCATGTGCTGACCTAATTATTGGACTGTGCTCTATGAACTTGTACACAGTGTACATAGTAATGGGCTACTGGCCCCTGGGCCCGGTGGTGTGCGACTTGTGGTTAGCCTTGGACTATGTTGTCAGCAACGCGTCTGTCATGAATCTTCTCATCATAAGCTTTGACAGATACTTCTGTGTCACCAAGCCCCTCAGCTACCCTGTCAAAAGGACC
>CAKAKQ010013506.1:0-19466 GCA_916700675.1 Helicolenus avius | reverse complement strand
CTCACCACAAGCACCTTCCTTGTGGCGCGACCAGGCTTGCTTTGGTTTCACCTCACGCATCAACTGCACATGAACAAAGAGGAAGCACCTTGGTGATCAAGGCCATTACCACTGTCCATAATAAACAAACAAAAGTGTTTGGTCTTTTGTGCATTGTGAAGTTACCAGGAAATTAAATATATGTCTAGGTTTCACTTTTTTGGCCAAGATATTGGGAAGTTTCATAGTGTGCACCAGCATTAACTCTATATAACAGGGCTGCCAAAGTTAACAACGATAACGCATTAACACAAAATTCGTTTTAACGTCACTAATTTCTTTAACGCATTAACGCAACTTGCGATTTTTAGGTTGTAGCGAGCTCCATTTTAAAGCTAGAGTGAAGATACTGGCATCATATGAAATCAGAAACTCCAAGGTATCCATTGGTTCATACTAACTCGTCAAGGAGGCGGCTAAATAACGCTCCAAACTTATGTTACATTTTGGCAAGGAAAAACTGGGGTCCCTTGACCTCTGACCTCAAGATACGTGAATGAAAATGGGTTCTGTGGATACCCACGAGTCTCCCCTTTACAGACATGCCCACTTTATGATAATCACATGCAGTTTTGGGGCAAGTCATAGTCAAGTCAGCACACTGATACACTGACAGCTGTTGTTGCCTGTTGTGCTTGAGTTTGCTATGATTTGAGCATATTTTTTATGCTAAATGCAGTACCTGTGAGGGTTTCTGGACAATATTTGTTATTGTTTTGTGTTGTTAATTGATTTCCAATAATAAATATATACAAATATTTGCATAAAGCAATCCTATTTGTCCACTCCCATGTTGATACGAGTGTTAAACACTTGGCAAATCTCCCTTTAAAGTACATTTTTAACAGATAAAAAATGGATGATTAATTGGCGATTAATCACGATTAGCTATGGACAATCATGCGATTAATAACAATTAAATATTTTAATTGATCCACAGCCCTACTATGTACACATTAATAACATAATTTCACTTAGATAACAAGACATTACTGCAACTGGTTTCTGGTTTAGCCTTACACAAGGCAAGCCTGCTGTTTGACTTTCTCCCCTTCAACTTGTTTTCTAACAAGAAAATGCTTCCTGTTGTTTGCATCACATTCATTTTAATTAGAGATTGTGGGCATCGCAAGACGCACATGCATTTTAATTTAATCTAATTACCTGAAAAGCAGGACTCTATCCATAACTGTCACTTTTTAATCATGAGGTTCTTTACAAGAGCAACAAAATAAGTGAAACTGGATGAGTTTCTCATGACAGTATCACAACCTTTTGAGCAGTATCGATGTTGTTTTTTGGATTTGTGAAAGGTACGAACCACACACCGGTCCAGTCAGTAAAAACCCTACAATCCCCTTACTATTAATTGCCATGCATAGCCTGCACGCACACACTTTAAGAAACAGAAAAATATGTATCTGGAATGCATGGGGAGTTCTTTCACATTTGCCCCCAAACAGTCATGCTGAAAATCTAAGGCAAATTTTCATTTTACGGCCCGTCAGCTCCCTGATACAGAGCAAATGAATGCAGCAGCAAACAAATCTATCAAATCCTACATCAAAACAACCGTGCTCTCTCTCCCTGTGACTTAAGGACACAGACAGAGCAGAGGAGAGAAGTGAGGGAGGAGATGAAGAAGTGGTAGTGAAAGGAAGGGAGGAATTGTGGACAGTACTGAATGTATGACCCGACCTGCTGACTTCAGGAAAGCCCTCAGCGAGGAAGCCCTTTGGCTCCAATCCTGGATAACTGCAAACTCTATTTGACCAGGGAGAGCAAATTAGAGCTCCTAGGATCATGTCCTATACGCCGACACATTCCTCTCTAGTGAGGGAAAACAGTCAACATGAAGGGCTAGAACATGATCCGCCATATACATTGACATTACAAGAAATATAAATAATGAAGCACAGTGCCCCAGTCTCATAATTGCCTCATAATTAGGACACCAGTTTGGTTGACACTACATCTGTTGACCCTGTGATGTGCGCCTCCCTCCAAGATCCTCCAACATGCTCAAGACACGAAACGTTTATTTTCGATGCAGACTGGGAAAACAAAAGATCTTTCAGACGCTTTGATGCGTGAAGACGGCAAATGAAAGTACAGGTTGGAACAGCTACAAGTGCACTGACGTATAGGGCAGTATCAGTTCAGTTCAATGCTTCTCCTGAAGCATTATGGTGGGTTGAAAATGTCAATTTCATGCCATATAGACTTTGATTAAAGAGCCTAATGGATACCTGTCTGGAACATGACAGGTTAATCAGTGTCTTTTCATAAAGCTTTTTGTCCATCTCTGCTTGAGCGTTCCTCGCCTTCAAAAGGAATGGCAAGAGGAGAAATGGAAAAGACATGCACAAGATGAGACATAAGACCTTTAATTAGAGGCACACTTTTGAGCCACTGTCTACCTCAGTGGTTCCACTAAATGCATGCTACATATTGATGCTCTCGAGAATGCTCTGAGGCACTTTGATTGTTCTTGGTCCTCCGAGCATAATGACATAACTGGACCTTTAATTTGAGATGACATTGGTTGATTCAATAATGAGAAAAGTAGTTGGATGTGGACATCACACATGTAGTGTCTACAGAGAAATTAAAGCCTACACATGCTCTCCTCAGATGCAGACGTGGACGATTCTGCATTCACGCAGTGACAGGACATAATCGTGGGTTTACTTTACTGCGTTCAACTGTCATTTACTGTGGCAGTAGTTTCTCTCCATCATCTTTCTCTCCTCTAATCTCTGTCTGTCACCGATGGCGAAGCTTACACACACTTTGCGTGCGTGGAGACCGCACTCGGCAGTCCGCTAACTTGTTGCTCTTGCTAATAATATTGTTTCAATAATGTTGGGCTGAAAATACGTGCATTCAGGTTGAAATTCAACCGTGGTGTTGTTCTGTCAGGGAATGAAGTGACTTAAATCAAGTAAAACTAGAAGAGTTAAGTCCGCTAGCCGCTAGGCTAATTCATGTAGTGTAAAATGCCATAGGCATTCAGGAAGGGCCCTGTCTTAGAGCAACTATGTGAAAACCTTATTTTGTAGATTACAGCATATTTGTAATGCACTGCAGAAGGATTTATGTTTGTTTTTTTGTAATGTTTATGTACTGAGGTAGGTCACAAAATACTGGTATTGAAAAGATGCAGCTTTTTACATTATAGTCTGATTTTTGAAAGCACTTTCTAAATATAAATGGAGTTCATATATTTCTGACTGATTGTATTAATTGATAAAAAAAGTAGCCATTTGCAGTAATATAGAAAATTGAGGATGCAATACATTGAGAATCGTTGTGCATTTGAATCGTTGACAGGTGAATCGAATCGTGAGGCCAGTGAAGATTCACACCTCCACCTCACAGCTATAGAAAACACTCATTTTTAAATGTTTGATTTATAATTTAGGGACATTTTTATTGCTAGCGCTGATAAGAACTTCTAAAATTAGGGTCTCTCTTCATCTGAGTTTTTATTTTTCCTGCAAGTCACCGCACTTGAAATGATGACTTTGGAGAAATTAATGTGCTGCTGGGTTACTTTCAAAAGGCTCGGAGTACTGTGAGGGGGAGAAATGCAATCAGTCATCAATGGCCATAAATTTCATTGCAGAGTGAAGAGAGACTGGCACATTTGTGCTGACACTGTAAAATAGTTTGACAGAGCGCGGGCTGGTTTTACAGTTATTTTTTCGCAATGAGCTTTTCCATTAGGGAAATATCTACTCTCAGTCTACACCTCCACAGAAGTGCTGAATATGTGTGTATGTACTGTATGTGTTTATGTGTGTGCATGTGTATAAGGCAGTGGGTACGATGTGTGTTGTCTGAATACATCACAGCAACAAAATAGTAGGTGAGGTCATTTCCAGTTAGACAAGTGCCACTGAAACCATTTAATTTAATAAGCCATAACTTATTGTGTCGCCAGGACATATTACTTAGGAACCGGAGTGATGAATTGCACTTTAAAGGCAAGTAAACGCTATCAGAAACCGTCTTTTTAATGAGCATGTGTACTGAATCACATCACCTGCCACCTTCCAGACACCAATGGAGCTTTGATGCTTATGCCAAACCCTTTGTCAGAGTCATGGGGTGTTATGACAAACAAATCACACTCTGCAAAAAAACTGTAAACTGCATCATGCATAATAGACATAATGATAATACAAGCTGGAACGAGTAAAGAGGGTGAACTAATTCTACACAAGACCAACCTTATTTTAAGTAGTAGTAGTATTTTTGCTCTTGACAATATTTTTAGCTATGACAATAATAGAGATTTGCACCTACCAGAGATAACTTGAAATTGTGCTAAAACTGCCATCTTTGTGCGTGGGTTTTTCTGTTGATGACATTGGATACTGTAGCTACAGGTTTGATATGACAGCTATAACTAATAATGCCAACTACTGCATTTTTCAAATAGAAAACCTTCAATGGTAACTGCTTTCTGAGGATTGAAAATGCTTTCATGCTATTTTTAATCATGTCCTAAATATGAGCAAAACCAAAATAATTAAAGCAGCAGTGGGTAGAATTGGAGCAAATATGATTAAAGATAGTTATTTTTATAAAATGGTCACTGGACAGTAGTGCATGAGACGAGCAATCTGGAAAAAAATCATGTGCCTCTGTGTCCTCCGCTGCTCCTAATGGCATCTGCAAGATTTCACAGACCGGAGGAAAACAACCAATCAGAGCCGAGCTGGAGTCTGCCATCCAGCTACCATCTATGACAGCCGGCTGTCAATCACTCGCAACCTCGAATCAAAACGGTCAAACTAGGCAGCGCTGATCAAATATGAATCAATATTCTGTTACTGTACTGCCCATTTCTTACCTCAAATGTTTTCAGAAACATCTTGTAGTGCACTGTTTAGCTGTAAAATGAGAAGGTTTGTGACTCTCACACCACCCTAACTCTCTCGCAAGTCCCCGCCACACTACTCCCAACCCACCCATCGCAAACACACACTTTAATCATTTAGATTCCCATTATCACAGCTTCCTCTTCTCATTACTCAACCTAGTTCTCCTCACTACTGAGCCATGAACCAAAATTAATTCATTACCTTGTCTTCGCCAAAAGATTGCTATCTTAGCTGGATTTGAGTCCTCATTTCAAACTCAAACATTTGACGTTTTTCTATATTTTCTCACAAAACCCAGATTAATTAGACTAACTTAGATGAAACAGAGAAGAGACAGGGCACAATATAACTGCTCAAGTGAATATGGCAAAGAAGAATAAGACTACAGACTCAATATCACTGAGGCAATTTCATTGAGACAGCAAAGTGTGACTGGGGGGTTCCCATCTACAGCAGGTTGTCAGTCACAGAAACCTGTGCCTAGCGGCTTTGAACACTGTGTGCGACCATGCTCGGCTTGTTCTTTTACTCTCGTCTTCACTCCGCCCCTCCCGCCACCTATTTCCCTCCTGCTTCAGCGCATTTCACATCTAAGGGAAAACAAACAAGCAATGTCATTCCTCTATTATTTGCCAGGAAGCCCACTACTCAAGTCTTGACACTTGCATAATGAGAAGTAGATGTACATGCAGCCCCTTCTCAGATGAGAGCTCTATTAAATGATCTGCATCAACAGCCCAAGGAGTTTGATGAGTTTGTTGGATAAGGAAAAAATACACAAGGGTAAAATGTATGGACATTTTCTCCAGTACAATGGCAAATATGTCCTCTGCAGTTGCATTTTACGAGCTTTTAAAATACTTTTCACATGACGTGTTGACGATCCATTTCTTTTAAATGTGGAAGAATTGTATCAGTTGGCTCCTTGGTTGGCATGCTAGATACTAGTGATGCGTGGACCGGCCCACAACCCGCTAAGGTTTGCGTGAGCTTGCTACAAATTATCACAAGTTCAGGAAGGCAGGACAAAAAGTGACATAGCAAGCATTCTGAGTAAGTTATTAATAACTTACAGAAACACTGCGTGCAATAGTCCACCTTCTCTTGCCCTCTCTCCATCTCTGTCTCTCTCAAACACACATTCAATGCATGCAGCTGTGCTTGTCTCTGTCCTTGTCATCTCTGACATCAGTCCTGACAACTGTGCTACCATAATGCATAAAGTTGGCGGTTTGCCGGTCGGGTTTGTGTGGTTCATTAAGGCATATTTTTGCGTTTGGTTGGGCGATGTGGATTGACTATCATAATGGGTCAGGTGGTGCCGGTAATAAAAATACATGACCTGTGCATCACTACTAGCTACCCTCTTGTCTAACCTTGAAACTGTGGGGAAACAACTTTTCACAAGCAAATTTAAATTCGTTCTACAGATGCCCGCTTAAAAACAGTCGTACCCTATCACTGGAATCTTTTTTTTTTTTTGCTTGAGTGGAAAATTCTGCTGTTTTGGCAAATAAATATAGAAACAGTCCCAGGCGGCTCAACATTGATGCTCTCTGGATAGCAAAAAAAAAAAGGAAAATTAATTGGGAAACTCTGGGCCGGAGTGTGATTGTGACTTTGATCAATGACTGGGGAAACTCATTACCAGCGTGGGCCAGTGCGTGAGGCGGACCCTAATTGTGTGCCAGTCTGTAATTCTGTGCTGTAATTGACAGCTGGATGAAGCAGGTGTGCCCAGTGACATAGTGGCGCGATGAGAGAGACAAAGGAGAAAGGGACAGAGAGATCGCAAGATGGGATGAGGAAACGGGAGTGATAATGGATTATGAAAGGCAAAGGGGGATTCTTACCTTACGTTGGCACAGATATTTATGGCTCCGGGAGGAGGAGAGAAAGAGGAAGGTCCTGAAAGAGAAGAAGCAGACAATTAGCAGCTTGTCTAAGTTTTCTCTCTGGTGATGAATATTTGACCTATACACTTGCATATTACTAAAATCAGCTACACTTTGGCTAATTTGTGTAGCGGTGGAGTGCTTGATCATTTGCTGTTATATAGCCAGAGGCTGAATTGCACTTGTATTAGGGTTGCACATATCCTATGCACCGTATCAGTATCGGCCCCAATAATGATCTTAAATGGATGGGGCATCAGCCATTCCATAACCAAGTCAAATCAACGGTTTCTTTGTCAATGTCATTATAAAATTCAGTGTTTCTGCTTTCAGCTAAATCCTTTGAATAGGTATCAGGAGAAAAAAAGTTAGATCAGTGCATCCCTTATTGTTGTTCAAGTACTTAAGATCCAGATCATTTAATTTTCTTTTACACAGGTGACTGTAAAAACAAACACCGCTATGCTGTCATACCGCTACTAGCAACATTGCCATACAGGGTACATCTGCACGTCTCGTCTGCTATTACTTTAGGTGCCGTGGGTTGGCATGTATATAACTGGACTGACAGTGACTGAACAGCTCCCACTTGTGGAGAATCTGCAGCGGGCTAAATGTGACTGAGTCAGATTGTGAGTTGTAAGCCAGTTTCACAAGGTGCTTCGCATTTAATAAAAGGCACAGTCCAAACAAGGCCTGTCTGCTTGCTTGAAGTGATACACCAATTCACGGAGGCTTTTTTTTTGCCATCTTTTGGCAAGCTCTCATAGGCCGGGGGCAAAGAATGTTGAATTCAATCAAGCACGCCATAATTCCTTGCCGTGTATGAGTGGGGCTGACTCACAGGCTTCTAATGGCTGCTCATAATCAAGCACCATGATTAAGCACTTGGGGAAGTGGGCACACACTGAAAATCCTTTGGAGATGTCCTTTCCCTTAGAGCTAAGTACACTCATTACCTTGCGACAGCGGGTACGTGGGTGCTTCATTAGCTTTTACGCCGAGTTGCCTGTATTTGCTCATAGTTTTTCTGATTTCCACAGAGTGAAAAGGCACCGAAAGAGCCCTTGACTGTAACAGTTTGAAGTCTGTATGCTGGCTATGTGGTACCAGGAAAGTCTCAAACTGTAGCAATTGTAAGTTTCATGGTCTCACTCCAAGCAAGAAATGGAAGAGCCTTTTTTTTTTTTTTTTTTACCAAAACCATCCATTTCAGCCCTAATAGTTTTATATAATACACTGTATATGACAACCTCAGTAAAAGCAAACGACCACCCTCCAGCACTGACATTAGACACTTTAGTGTACTCATAAAACCTTGTATAATCCCACTTTAATTTTCCCTGCAGAAACTATGCAATACATTATTTCCTACATTCGACTACAATAAGGCAGCACTAATATATGACCCAAAACTCATTTTTTTGTGGTGAAAGTATAACATTAAACTTGAAAAAAAAAGGTACTTTTGACAGGTCATGGTCAGCCCAAAGTAAACTAAACCTCTCAGGATGCCTTGATTGTAGACTAATTATAATGTTAACCCTGCCGGTAGAGACTTGACTGTGGCTAGAGGCCAGACGGTGGATGACATTCTCCACATGGCGAGCTACATTAGATATCCAGACAGATGCTTCAACCCCACAGACTCATTAGCTCGGGCCATCAAGGTTCTGAACCAGTAACTACAACTTTGACCACAGCCATCTGTATTCTAAAATCACTCTATCCGCTTATAGAGCATTATTAAGTCAAATTGATTGTTAATTGACATTGATATTTTTAATTTCTTCAATATATTACACAAGAAATACAAGACTGGTAGTATTTCTACTTGTAAAATATATATGATGGATGAGGTCATTTCTGAAAGCATGAATATATCTGACAGCCATTGTTCAGGAGTTATACTTCATAACATCTACGCACATTGCTCTGCTCATCAATAAACAAGATCTACAAGAGTTTCGGAAGTATGGTTCTGCAGTTTTCGACATTAACGATGGTAGTTACGATGGGTGTGCAAATTCAGACCTTGCAAATCCGTGCATATGAATGCATACCAACAAACGCTAACACCATTGCCTTGAGGCATAGGGGAAGATGGATTGCCACTAAGTGTTTTCTGAATCATATTACAGTCCATAGATTATAACCATTATAGGTAAACCTCCTGGCAAAAAGATTAGTCTAATTAGTTCTCTCTTCAACTATGCTCGTCTTTCGTTGGACACATTCATGATGCATTGCCTCTTTAAAATTTAGAGAAGCAAGTGGAATGGCACTTTAATCGAGCGGTTTACATCTTCCAATCTGTTTACCCTTGTCATCGTAATGAGACTTGAAATGCTTAAATGGCTCTCGAAACGATTTATTGATGACAATTTTCTTAATATTTGTGGAGAACGCTCGGCCACAAAAACACAAGAAATACTCCAGAAACAGCTGAGCTTCTGTGACTCTTCCACATCAAAGACGTCTTCCATCAACTTGGAGCCATTTTTCCTCCTCAAAATATGGATTTGATGATACTCATCTCTCACTCCTAAAATAAGCAGACAGATGCCTGACAAATGTCCTGATATCTATCAAAGCACTATCTCCTTGTCTTGTTTTTTTTTTCCCTATCCATGCAGCTGTGACAATACATCACCGCCTTTGATCCCAACTGTCTAAATGTCTGCTGAATGTCACACAAGTTTTCACACAGGGCTGTCAGTGTGTGCTGTGTAGTTGTGTGTGTGTGTGTGGTATGTGATGTGTGGGTGTCCGTGTAAAATGCACACGGATATGTGCAGAGAGCACTACTGTAATTTGTGTTCATGTGGGTGCATGTGTGTACACATCTGAGCACAAGCCTTATCCAGAGAGGGATAAATCCAATCCATTACCTGGCGGGGCTCAGGGCAGCTCAATCGATGGCACTCTCAGTGGCTGCTGATGAACTTCCCTCTCTGACAAGGTGTATCATTCAGACCTGTCGCAGAGCAAGACTCTGTCTGGCATTTCAAAGCACCAATGAAACTGAAGGCCAAAATTTTTTACTTGAGGTAAACTGAGCAGAGAGTGTCCACACTACTGAAAGTATGTCCACAACGCATTTGTGCTTCTAAATGATTTCTCCCGCACCAGTAACTTGAATGGCCGCAGGTAGAGCTATGTGTATCTATCATGTCAAATACCTTAGCACAGCCCTCAGCACTACCGAACGCATGTATTATCAATTCATGCATGCGTCGAACATAAACTGTAATTACATTCAATCGTACTGAATAAGAAAACACTGAATAACATGCTTCTGGCGTGTCAAATCTGTACTCATCTACAAGCATGTTTTCTTATCGTCTGGCTGCCACTTCCTTTCAATCTGAAAAAAAAAAACGAGAAGGATGGAGAGATGGAGGAGCAGTCAGTGTGAAGGAGGAGGAGGAGAAGATCAAATGGCAGGGCGGTTATGAGATGTGTGTCTGATGCCTTTTCAGACTGCGCTGTTTTGGCCGCCGCACCAGTCAATCACGATTACAATGGCGAGGAGAGATGGGAGCAGTGGTGCAGAAAGAGCAGGAGTGATAATTACAATGCAAGGGACAAGATAATGGGAACACGCTGCACTCTCCCAATCATTTCATGTATCAGCTGCCGACTGACCCCCCTCCCGCCCCCCCTTAGTGACAACCGGCAATCACAGGTCATATTTGTGAAATCCAAAATGGATTAATTTGATGACAGCAGTGGGGGTTGTGATCCGTCTCTGTGTATGCACGTGTTTGTGTGCACAGTTTTGTCAAATGTCGAAGAATATTTACTTGTACTTTTCCCTGTGAAATAAGCATATGAGCATGACATTATCGTTGTAGGATGAAGAAGAGATGGGCCGCGAGCACTGCACTGTAAGCGGCTTGTTGCATCGATGACACAAGGCATGCCAATCCCTGATCTCAAAAGGATTCAAATTTAGGCTTTTACCTCTTCAAAACTGCTAATAATTTACAATTTTTGTTTTCTATAGGGCTGTCAATCGATTAAAATATTTAAGCGTGATTAATCGCATGATTGTCCATAGTTAATCGTGATTAATCACCAATAAATTTCTGAAAAATGTACCTTAAAGGGAGATTTGTCAAATATTTAATACTCTTACCAATGAGAGTGGACAAATATGCTGCTTTATGCAAATGTATGTATATTTTTTTTTTATTGGAAATCAATTAACACAAAACAATGACAAATATTGTCCAGAAACCCTCACAGATACTGCATTTAGCATAATAAAAAAAAACTAAAATCATAACATGGCAAACTCAAGCCCACAGGCAACAACAGCTGTCAGTGTGTCAGTGTGCTGACTTGACTTTGACTTGCCCCAAAACTGCATGTGATTATTATTAAGTGGGCATGTCTGTAAAGGGGAGATCTGAATTTTCAGGTCAAGGGACCCCTTTGAAAATGTCCATGCCACTTTCTCTGAGCATTATTTAGCCTCCTTTGCAACAAGCTAGTATGACATGGTTGATATCAACAGATTCCTTATATTTTCTGGTTTCAAATAATGCCAGTATCTTCACTCTAGCTTAGAAACTGAGCCCGCTACAACCTAAACATCGCAAGTTGTGTTAATGCGTTAAAGAAATTAGTGGCGTTAAAACAAATTTGCATTCACGTGTTATCGCATTACCTTTGACAGCCCTAGTTTTCCAGCATAATAAGCTATAAACGTCTAGTTGCATAGTTAAGTATCAAAATAAAAACCTCAAAATCAAATGAAATGCGATAATTTCAACTATAGTGTCTTTAATCTGTGTTTATCACAACACTAATTTACAATTCTATCTTCTGCAGCCTGATTAAATGTTATGCATTACTGCCTAAACCTGGCTCCTATAATGTGTAGTCCTTCACCGGGTTGGGTGCAGTACATGTTATGCCACTGCTCCTCTTAAGTATAGCCAGCTGAGAACATTAATCATAGGATCGTCTAAATTAAATTTACCATAAAGCGTAAAGGGGCTTAATGAAAATTAAGTTGTTTATGATGTGCATGATTACAAGGGTATCTCCTCTTTGCTGGAAGTACTTGGGATGAGCAATGGGATTTGAGCCATTTGGAAAGAGACAACTCTCATCACACAGTTGACGCCCAAAAGCATTCAAGCAAAGTCTATAGGCACAATCAATCACTGTTACTGGGGCAAATATTTTGTGTATGTACCAGCTCAACATCAAGTGGTAACCTTTAACTGAAGTTGTCTTTTTTACGTGTATACATTTGTTTTATTAAGCCTTTTCAGGATTAAATACATAACGATCATATCACAATTATTTTGGCCAATATAATCACACTATATGGTATATTATATACATAAGCATCTGCCTACCAAGTGCATTGTTAGCAAAAATATTCCCAGTGCTAGTGTAAATAATGCTTTGTGCTTTGACCGTCTAAGAACACCTGCATCAAGCTCGATAATTTGCAGCATGCAAAGGAACCACAGAACAAAAAAAACACACTGAATACTAAAAGTCTTTGAGAGCATTAATTGTGTCTGCCTGCACAATGTCAATCAACTGATCCTTGCAACCAAAGCTGTTCACACAAATACATGAGGAGTGGATGATGGAGATTACAAATTATATGCATCCATGGTCTGTTTAAACAAGTGTCAAAAGATAAGGTTGCTTTTCCTCCTTGGCATCAAATAAATGACAAAGTTGCAAGGCCATTTCATGCTCAGCAAAACTGGGCATACTTTAAAACGACTTAAGGGTAGATTACCTTGTTGACCTCATATTCAAGTTGGGACTCTCGCACAAGATATTTGCTGTACTGCTTCAAGTTACGCAAATTAATATAATGGTAACCATTCTGAAGTAGAGGACAGCCCAACATGTTTATGGTGTACGCAGAGAACATATGAAACGACACAAAGCCAACAACTGAATGAAATGAATCGATCAAAACTGAAGTCTCATAAACACACCACCCACATGCTCTTTGTGCACACATGGAGTTGTGCACAGCTACTGTATGTACAGACAAAAGGAAGGTGGAAGAGAAAGAGACCACACAGTTAAAGCTGCTTGAGGGAGAAGGCAGAGTTAATCCGTGGTTATCAACACTTTTAAGCCTGCAGACTTCAGAGCCATTTGCAAACGCTCCCCTCCATTTCTACTTCGCCTTCCGTTTTTTACGGGCACGCCAAGACGCTCGTGTTTCCACCTGAATCCGTGACAGACCGCTGCAAGTGGCAGCGCAGTAATGGTTTCCAGGGAGACAGCAAAAGCAACGCTCCTAGATGTACAGGGATACAATGCGTTACGGCCCATTTCTGCTCCCAGGCACAAGCCACTGAGTCCTCTATCCAGCAAGCTTCTACTTGAACCCGTGTTTACCACATCATCTCAGGCAGTAAGAAGTGAGGGTGCTGTTCCCACCCCCCGATGAGTGTGTAGAGTAATTTAACATATATGGCAGCCTTTTAACATATTTCAGTTTAGTTGGTATAATGGGATTATCTCAACATGTCTGCTATAGATGAACAACACCAAAAAAGGCAATTGTATAAAACTTTAACCGATGCAGGAAATGAATGTAAAAGAGCTTTAAAAAATACTTCAACACTATATGTGTTAGTGTCATTTAATCACTTGATCTATATAATACAATAAAGTAATAATATAATAAAGGAACTGCAACGATTAATTAATTAGTTGTCAACTATTAAATTAATCGCCAACTATATTGCTAATTGATTAATCGGTTTAGTAATTTTTTTAAGTAAAAAAACAAAAAATTCTCCGATTCCAGCTTCTTAAATGTTAATATTTTCTGGGTTTTTTTACTCTTATATGAGGGTAAACCAAATATCTTTGAGTTGTGGACAAAACAAGACATTTGAGGACGTCATCGTGGGAAAACACTTATCCACATTTTTCACCATTTTCTGACATTTTCTAGACCAAACAACTAATCGAAAAAATAATCAACAATGAAAATAATTGTTAGTTGCAGCCAAATATTAATAATAAAATAAAATAATATTGTAAAGGGTCATATAAATTCAAAGAATGTATGTGTAAAAGAAAGCATGGTTTAAGTTGCAAAAGAGGGAAACAGCATTTAAATTTAAACATCCATTTCATGTTTTTGTTTCCCCGCCTCAATGTTCTTTAAAAGGTAAGTAAGGCCCACCACTAACCTCAAACGTCAAGCCAAGTGATATTTCTTTTTATAGCATCTATGGAATACATTTGTGAGAAATAAATATATCAGGTTATTGTGTTTTCATGATCTCCATAAGTATATTAAGGGCAATTCACTTAAAACAAAAGGTAACCATTTACATTTTGAAAAAAAATGTAACTTTATAATATGTAATTTGCTCTAAAAAGTAAAAGGAGTATGAGGTAAAAACAAAGATAATGGACACATCTGTGGCTGATATAAAATAAATTATTACAGTGGGACAATGATGCATTCATTTCACTTTGTAGCATTCAGCTGCTGACATGGATATTTATAGAAACCTAACTGAATCAATTTAAATGAACCCACAACAATCTCAAGTAGCAGACAAGGCATATCATTAGTCAGAACTGATCTAAAGAAGTCTACCTCAACAACGCAAAATCCTGAACAAACGTACAGAGAGCAATCGTCTTCCTAAAGGCATGACAGCTGATGTCATTTTTGCATGAATATTTACAGTTTAATGTTAACTTTGGGGGCTTAGTGATCAAAGCAAAAAAAGTATGTGAGCAGCTTGCCAAATTAGTTCTCAAAAACGATCTGCTGGGGTCAAAACACTAACATGCAATCAGCGTGGCCTCTGTGAAAAGCAGGAAGATTATGGAAGGCACAAAGAAAAAACTTTTTCTCAGCCAAAGAAAGGATTAAAATTTTAAAATTGCAATTAAAAACACTCAAAAGTCACAGGGAGAAAAAGTTAACAGCAAGCACTTATTAATGAAAGACACATTTCAAGTTCAGTGTTGTCTGTCTCTTGCTCTGTACATTTTTCTATCATTCTAATCCTTGTAATAGCTTTCGGCGTATTATAGAGTCTAAGCTTCCTTCTTGCATGATATTGATTTGTTGCAGGTGAGGAAAGACGATAGCGGTTTGTTGCAGGTGCAGAGAAACAAACATGCCTGGAGAAGGCAACAAAAACAAACAGAGCAACGTCATGTCGTCATCGAATACCATCCGGGGATGAATTTTACATACAGCGGTGGGGGAAAACATCAGGAAATATAACGCATGAATTATAAGGAGAAGACAGAAAAGAGAAAGATGGGAAGGCATATAGCAAGTGGAGCAAACAACAACAAAATTCACATGGTGCTGATGATCCCTTCAACCACCAAAGCCATACCATCTCTGTCAGTCTACCCTTTGTACCCTTTGGCCTTATGTGACTAATCTCCACATGTCCTGCTGGTGTGACACAACTCCTCCACTCCCGTACTGCTAGGAAAACAAAAAGTCTGCGGCTATGTTTTTTTATTTCCTAAAAGACAGCTCTTCCCTCTCACTCTTGCGCTGCCGTTTCTCTGCCCCATGCCGTCATTACAGTGATTTTGTTTCATGCAGGCAAGTGGAAGAGGTTCATAAGTGGAAGTGGTGGAAACTGGCGAGTGGGTTTTGCCAAACAGCCTCAGGCTGGAGCGGCACAAAAACGCAATACTTTAATGCCCCCTAGTGGTGAATTATGATAATGCCACAGGAGACATCTGTGTGTCAAATGTTCTACTATAGTACTCTGCAATTTATGGAGTTTTTTTTTATATTAGAGCTCCATTTGGGATTTGCATGTACATCTTTCAAAACATCAGGAAAATATGTGACTGTTTCAAAAACCTACAATATATTTTGTGATATATAGCTCCAAAGTATTTTGAACTAAAAATATCTTGATATCACAAATACATCCTATAGCAAGTTAACAGTAGTGCATCAACAAAACTTAACTTGCAAAAGAGATGCTTGGAAAAAAGTAGCTATTGCCACCTAGGCACCCTGCAGCTTCCTCTCTCTGTCCTCTATTAAGCCACCCTCTCAAGGCTGAAAATTTGGCAAATCCCCGGAACAGACTACACCCTACTGCTATACTTCTTCAGCCCGCTCATATTTAGGATTCCACCGACCTCACGGGGTCCGATTTTTTAAATCTTCTGAAGCAATCAGATTTCACACTTTCTTCTGCCCCAAGTAAGAGGGCCTCTACCCATAATCCTGTTCCTACTGCTTGTCAGGATGACAACAAGAACAGAAGCCCGTGGGCTGTGTGCATGCGTGTGTGTTTTGTGTACGCACACGTACACAACTGGGCAGTGGACACGGGGTGGTCTGCTAAAGAGGAAATACAAACAAGACAGGAAAAGCAGAAAAACGAGAGAAGAAGGAAAAGGAAAACAACATCTGAAAAAAGTAGAATTATACTAATAGCTGAAATACGGCAAAACATATTTAATTTATTAAACCTAACAGTTTGAAAAGATGTATTAAACTAGTAATATAGCACATCAAGTTCAATGTGAACTCCTACATAGAAAAAGCAACACTAAATCTCAACCTAAAACGGCTGACGTAAAAATGAATCAGTCTCAACTCCATCCACTTTGTCAATCCCCCTTTTTCCTCACAATCGGAGATCTACTCAGCAATAAAATCATAAACATGCAACTTAAAGCTAAAAATTCATTACTTAACAAATATTGTTGCCTCCTAAAGCAATGTTTGTTCAGCATAACAAAATAATAATAATCGCAAAAATACTGCAGCAACAAATACATTTATATAGACGGTAGGTATCAAGCTTCACACAGCAGAAGCACTGCTTCAAACATATCTAACTTTTAACAATTGTCTATGACCTTCTTGTTTTACCCAAGCAACAACTGCCATCAGCAAAAGCCAGATCAAATGCCCAGACCTTTAGTTCCTCTGATGGCCACTAGATGCTACCTCTTAGAAAACTGTCTTTGAAGACAAAACACACTTTAGAGACAGCACAATTCCATACAAAGTAAATGGAATAATGCTTTTTGCTCTAGTCACGCAACATGAGATGAAGATGTGAGTCAAAATGCTTTAAATCCTGCAAAAGATCTGCACTTATTCACACTGAACACAAGTCAGTGTGGGTGTAGCTCAGTGTAGCTCTATCAGCAATGGAAACAGAACAGCATTTTGTATTCAATTTTATGACCACTTCTTGAAAGGTCAAATCTGTTTAAACTGTTTATTATAGACCTTTTTTTTTGCACAGCAGACATTTTGACTCGTCATAGCACAGAGATGGGATCTGGACTAGGGCTCAAGTTGCACTTAAGTTGTACACACAGTGACTTGACTTGGACTTGCAAAAAAATGACATGAGCATCTCTGGGTTTGAGAGGCTGGAGGGAGGTGTTACATTACAGTAGATTATAAACATCATTAATTGTTGACCCAGCGTAATTATACTATACTCTTAACTGTTATTGAAAAATAAGTTGTGGTTATTATCGCATGCCTAATGATAAAGCGAGTTAAAGTTAGTTATTTACTTTAAACAAAAGTTTTCATTGTGTGTGTTTTCACAGGCTGCCTGCAAACCTAACAACTAATCAATGCTGATAAGCCTACAGTATGCTTATAGATTAAGAAGTGATGATAGAGTACATGCTTTGAATCTCTTAGATATAGCCGTGTTAAAAAGCAGACCGGATGGGATGCAGCAGATGATAGAAAGACTTGAGACTTAACTTGTAAAAAAAATGACTTGTGAGCATCTGTGTCATATAGGCTAGTAGGAAAAAGCACTGGTGACACTGATTTTGTTAACATGACCCAGTTCAAGTGTCCCAGTAAGCCATGTCAGAGAGCCAGCATATACAATTAAAAAGCCTATACCATGACCCTGGAAGTAGCTCAGTAGTAGAACTTAAAGCTGGGGCCGAGATGGTTTTTGGTTTATGTTGCCCAGTTGGGGCCCACATAACACCCATTGTAATCCTGCATAAAACCCACAAGGGCAATTGGCATGGGGCTATTATGGAACCCATAGACAATCCCATATAAGGCCCATTTTTCAGCCCATTTACTACCCACATGGGCCCCACATACAAATGATGGCTGGGTAGGAACACTTCAGATACATTAGAAACCCACAATCACAGGAAAATAAAGTTTGAGCTCTGCGAAAATGGCACTGGTGTCCAGGTCAAAGTGACTTAACATGTGTTGCATGGATTTATTCTTGTGGAAAGCAATATAGTGAAGGGTTTTTTTAGGTGTAACAGGCCAATATTGTTTGTATTTTGATACCGTTTGATATCCTAGATATTGCTATCACCTTAACTTTACCAAGGGCAGATATCTCAGTTGCTCTGTATCAGCTGAGTCTTGCTAATTGCACTTTCAACCAAATACTGAATGTTCTGGAAGCTTTTTTTCCAATACCAAAAAGGCATGGTTTGTCTCAGAAGCAAGACAGACAAAAACAAAACACCACAATGACTCACCAGTTGAGGAGCTGGCAGGATTCACCGCAGAAATCTTTCGTGTTTCGGTGTCTTCTTCCATTTCATCGGTGCAACAGTCTCTCCAGGGCCAAACAACTCAGAAACTCTTGACAAAATTAAGTTAAAAACGCACTTCGAAGGGATAAAGTTAATGTTTGTCTTCTTTTGGTTTCGATAATTTCATATAATCACTTTCAAACGACAGTTTTTGTTGTCATTGTACTGGTGTCGTTTGGTATTCGACGCCCTCGCGGTCCTCAGGTGTTTCCAATTAGCAGGTCTGCTGCTACTGCAGGTGATTCTCCTAAGCTGCGTTCAAGCACTCCTCGTAATGTCCTAACTCACGAATTTAACATACTACACATGACATCTCCTACACACGGAAAATAAAAAAATACCACAATATATTGTCTTTGTGACTGTTAAAAACACAACTTACTCCAATGACTGCTATTACATTTCATTAAACTCACTTCAACCCATGTAACATCTCAAATAACCCATATCACCTGAAGGGTTCCTCTGTAGATCTGTGCTCAATGCTGCCACCCAGTGGCCAGAAGCTATATTGCAACAATAATGATGACCTGCAAGGCATGATTGACAGCTTCCATCTGTCCCTGCATTGGGGCTACTAGAAATGTGATACCTAGCCTGTGTATTTTAAATATTGTTTCATATTACTATTTGACTCCAATCTCACCTTTGAAAAGTAGGTCAAGACAGTTGTTCAAGCTTGTTTTCTACAATTACGAACAATCTACAAAATAAAAACTTTTCTGTCATTCAGTGATATGGAGAAAAGTCATACATGCTTTAATTTTTTCCAGACTTGATTACTGTAACTCCTTGTATTCCTGCCTCAGTCAGAAGCAACTTTCACGGTTCAGAATTCTGCTGCCAGGCTTCTAATGGGCATTAATAAAAGGGAGCATATTGCACCAGTCCTGGCATCATTGCACTGGCTTCCCCTACAATTTCGAATACATTTTAAAATTGTATTACTGACTTTTAAAGCACAACTTGGTCTGACCCCAGAATACATAATGGATCTCTTAACACCCTATACGCCTGTATTTGGTCTAAGATCATCTGATTAGCTACTTCTTGCTGTTCCCAGGTCCAATTTTGTGAA
>CAKAKQ010013505.1:0-13823 GCA_916700675.1 Helicolenus avius | reverse complement strand
AATAGCCCCATTATAGTTAAATTATCATTTAGTTCCTGTTTATATGATACAGCTGTCCAGAGCAATTCAGCTGATTGTCATCCAACTTCTTTTCACTCCTTAACAGTCAGGGTTTGATCTTTCTTAGTCAAGTCCACATCTACTAGATGCACTTTTGTGTTCTATTCGATTTCAACATCGGAACTCAACGTGGGCTTCAGCCGATATCCCATTTGATACCAGTCCAGATTTTGTAAATCCATGAAAGTTTATGAGTAAAAGACCCAAGTTGATTGTCGATTTGAGGATGCCAGTACCAGCTTGCCTGGCTCAAACACCTAAGACTAAGACTAAGGGGTGTGTAAGGGGTCATGCGTGTCATGTGACAAGGAACAACCAATCACGGCTGGCACAGAATCTTTTCTTTCTTCCATGAATATCAGTCTATTGTAAATATATGAAGGAGAAGTTAATAATTTTAGTGCAGGGTTACCCAGAGCCTTACGATCTGTCCCACAGACTATTTTACTTGCCTCTCCCTTTCCGTCCGAGGACGTCACAACATCCGGTTGAAAGGAGCCAAACTGACACAACGAAACCAAGTGTAAAGCTACTGTGAGGGCTTTACACTCCTGTAAAGCCCTCACAGTAGCTTGGGTTTACATTGGAGTTGAATGTGGGTTTACATTGGAGTAAGTTGAAAGCCCGTTTCGTCACAATCTGTTGCTAAAGGGTGCCTTTAGGGCGCTTACCAAACGGCCGTATTTGACGAGTTGGGAGTGAGAACGGGTTGGCTGAATTACCGCAACTTCATCACAGGTTTTGGTTGCTTAGTAACAGCAGGCGCAACGGGCGCGCAACCTCTGAAGCACATTGGAAAGAAAAAGAAAAACTGCACGGCTTGGGCTTTCCACACATTTTTAGATGCGGCATGTGTACGGCCCCTAACTGATGCAGGAAAACTGATAATTCTGATAGAATATCATACACTGCGTTTATGTGACCTACTGTATAGCTGTACGGAAAGTAACTTGCGTGAAAGTGGAGTTCCCTAATAAACTACGTATGTCCGCAGGTGAACTATTTGTTTGATAGGCATTAAGGTTGAATACCTGGAAAAAAAATACATGCAGGAAGCCAGGATTTTTAGCATATACTGTATGTACACGTGTGTTTTTGCATATCAAAGACTGTACTTACCGTAAACAAAGATGGCCTCTCCAAACCTCATTAGTGCTTCAATCTAACTGTTGTAGCTATATTCTGACATTAAAGTGCCATTATTATGCTAATATATCTGGATCAGGTTTCATCTAGCAGCTCGCAGGCCAGCTGTGTGATTAAATATTGTTTAGAATCCAGGGCTGCCAACACTCAGGAACATCAGGCTTTTTTTTTTTTTTACACATTTCAGCATCGTGGTTGATCCATAAACATTAAAGAGAACACAACAACCAGAGGTGCACACACACTTTCTTGTCCAAAAATGACAAAAGCGTGTATGTTGAGTTTTGCCTCGTTTATTCTTTTTCTAAAATTGCGCTCTGTTGCGAGTTTATTAATGACCTGTAGACATCACAGAGCAGCAGGACGGATACGTCCATCTCCAAATTGAGAGATGCGCATTTGGCACACCAGCTGTAACTTAATTAATTATTTATATCTCCTGATATGGCAACAGGATCTAACGGTGATTAATGTTCAGCTAATATTACATTTGTAATACAGCGGCCGTCCTTGGGATGAGTCCTGAGCTCCATCAAAGCTGTCAGGATGCTAGCGGATTGACAGTGTGTTTTTACACCTCAAAGCTATATTGTAAATTCAAGAGGAACCACACAAACTAATAACTATAGAGGGGAAACAACAGCAAACAAATTATAATAAACATGATTTTATAATTAATGATCCATAAAAAACAAATTTGATTTGATGAGGAATCCAGAGAATCCTGGGAAAAAAAATTGATTATCTTCAGTGCAGTAATCATTTTAGAATCAGGGGGAAATCCTTCAACCCTAACAGGCATAACTTCCCTCAACAGGCTGACTAACGCTTCAACCCCCTTAAGCCGTGTTCAGACCAATATTGGCACCATGTAAAAAAATGCAGCCCACATTAATTTCAATGAAGCCACTGTGTTGATGCAGTGGGATGCCTGCGCCAGCCCAAAAAATACAGGGTTGTCCTGAATAAACATTGGACCTGGCTTAATTTTTGCAACACCACAATTCAACATCATCTGGCAACACGTGAATACGTGTTGCCAGATGATGTTGAATTGTGGTGTTGCACTGTTTTACTGTTTATCTCACGATTGTCATGAAGAAAGACAAAATGTGTAAGAGGTGTATAAAAAAGTAAAAGTCTGGAAGGGTCAGACAAATTTCCTGTCTATAAACCTTTTACGTCTTCGTTGAAATCCGTCTCACAGTTGGTCACCTGAGAGTTAAGGGACAGTGTGAAGGAATTGTTGGCATCTAGTGATGTAGTGATGTGGTTGCAACCAACTGAGAACCCCTCCGCTCACTTCTCCCTTTCCAAGACTGTGGTAATGTGAGCTTCCTTGTGCCAAGTTACCATGCCATCTTTTCGACGGCACATTATTCCGAAAGCCTAATAGTCCAGAAAATGTCCCAACAGCCCATTATCCCAAACAGAAGCACATAGCTAATTATTATGCAAAATGACATCATGCCTCTGGTTGGCTTACCCTGATATTCTTACCCTAAACCTAACTAATCTCATTCGTCATGCCTCAACTTAATCAACCCAACCAACAAAGGCATTCAAGGCAACAAGAAGGGAAGGTGCATTCTGCATAATAATTAGCCATGAGCTCCTGTTTATTGCACGGAGAGTACGTATTTTTGAAAATATGTGCCATCGGAACAATGGGCAGTCCCCAGTGCAAAACCGTGGTAACGCCGTGGTAACACTACTTTAAGAGCAACGGAAGTCAGACGGCGGCCGGTGGTACCACTCTGCAGCTCCGCAGTTTCACAACCTTGTCTGAGAACTATGGTGGCCTTCAGGTAACGTAAAAATGTGAAAGCTCTCTCTAGAGCGAGTGTTTTGTTTGTCCATTCTGGGCTACTGTAGAAACATGACGGACTCCGTGAAGAGGAACCGCTCCATATCTAGATATGAAGGGTTCATTCTAAGCTAACAAAAAGACAGCAATTCTTAGTTTCAGGCGATTATACACTGATGAAAACATATATTCCATTTCTGCTAATAGATTGCTACACACTGGCCCTTTAAGGCCAAGATCAGCAAATTACCAAATGAGTTAAATTGAGGCAGAGCAAATACTTCTTATAAATAGAGGACTTTTCTTTGTTTGAATTAAACATTGATTATGACATTAAGTGTGGCCATGCCATCCTGTTTTTTTTTTTTGTGACCAGCTGTTGATGTGTTGTTTTCTCTCTCTGTCTTGCTATCTTGCTAATTCACGCTCTCCATGAGTAAATTGTGCAAAGCCGTGAGCAAAATGTAAACCTTTGTAGACGGGCTGTGGAGTAGAAAAATGATTTTCTGTTGCTAGTTTCTCTTTAGTGAGAGAAGCAGGGTGCAGTTAGAGAGGATTAGACGCATCAGGGCTTCCGACAGTCTGCTCTCACCGTAGCCCTGGAGTCATTAACGGAGAACAGAGATATCACACATGTAGGTGTTTCTTTATACCTATCTAGTGCCTATCCATTACTTACATTGCAAGAAACATGATCAGCAACTCAAAGTTTCCTCAGAAGCTTAGTAAGCTTGGCAAATGTGTGAACGCTCAACAACTATATCAACCGACAAAAGATGGCTAAAGTTGCACTTTCCATGTTTATTGTGTCCACAATCCAATTTCTTTCCCCACCGCCAAACTAATCCCCACATGAAGATGGAATCCTTTATTTTGAATGTATGTATGAATAATCAGACATGAAGATATTGTTCTTAAATACGACAGCAGTCACCAATGAAACCAGGGAAATATTCTACACTAAACCAACTTCTTTCTTGTACACTTACATTCCTGGGCTGTGCGACTGTCATGACTCTGTTGGTATGTATACAACAGTGTTGAGTCTTTTGAGTAATTGAGATTTTTTTTTACAGCATAGCCTACAGCCAGGAACATTGTGTATGTTGTTGTTAAGCTCATGGAATAGTTCAACATGACCTCATGGGAAGGTGTTTAAATAGCACGCCACTTCTGAGGACATTCCGTGTGTCATGATATGCATTCTAAGCTTTTCATGTTATTTAACACCACAAAGATATACGAACCGTTGTTCAAGATAAGTTGCATATACATGCAGATGGTGTTTACATGGCGTGAAATGACACGCCTAAAGCAAGAACGCCGTTGTGATAGCACGCAAAATGAGTTAAGAAATTGGTGTCATTCATACGCCATTTGGTATTTTACATATGTACAGATAAACAATTACCTCTTTAACCCTTGGCATATCCTATAAAAAGACGTTTTCGAAATGCATTCATGAACAAGCTGTATGTTCAAATTTCTGTCAGTACATTTTTTTAGGAACAGCACAAACTCTGTGATCTAGAAATAAATAATTGCGGCCAAACAGATATAAAATTTATATAATGTGTTCCCAGTTTAACACAGACAAGACAGAGGACAATGAAGTCAAACAACCCAGATATTGTTTGCCTAATGAGAAATTATATGGCCCAAGCTACAGTTTATCACAAGCATTTTAGGGAAAGCCACATGCACACTCTGAACATCAATTATTGTCCCTGTTTAGCTCTCTGTGGTGTGTTTCCTGTTTGCTTCTCCAGTCAAAGTGGGCACAAACTGCACGCAGGGGAGGAAGGTTTTGCCCTTTACCCCATCATTAACCTTTGTCTCCCTTCCCCAGACACAATGACATGCACCAGTGAATATCGACCACATGGCTAAGCAGACTGGGAGGGCAGTAGAGTGTGCATATGTGTGTGTGTGTGCGCCCCTGGTGGTTATCTGTAAATCATGTCCTTTGTCTCTAGAAACATTCTCCGGGTCAATGACCAAGGTCACAGACACAGTCCTGCTCCAGTTTCCTGGAAATACTGACCATTCGACTTCACAGTGAAATTCACTTAAAAACAAAACCTGGGTGAAACAGTAGTTAGTGTCCTACCAGTATTATTATCAGCAGTGATATGTATGTATATGTGTATGTATCATTGACTTTATTGATTTTACTCTCATCTGTACTTCCCCAATGGTTTCTACCGTGGGAGATGATACAGCTGTTGTGCAGAAACTTGTCAACAATCAATTCTTGTCATCTCATACTATTTTCACTTTTCGCCACTGCTTCTCAATAACCTTTGTTGTTTGTGTCCCACAATAACCGCCGTGTGCCTGTATGTAAGTCACCTTGCTGCTATAACAACACCGTTCTTGCTTTCCATCATTTCACGCCATAGTCTGTACTGACTGCAATGCAAGCGTATCCACGTAAATATGCTACGCTCAGAGCTGAGCTAGTGACGTAGAATAAAAAAGTGAGAAAGAACGCGGTGGCGGAAGGGGAGATGGATGGGTCCAACAAACACAGGACTTTAAACCAGGAGACCGGTGTTTGTGTCCCAAAGTGTTGAGTTATTTTGTAGTGACGTTAGTGATGTGTTTTCCGTACTTATGTTACGTTGTTTACATACATATTTTACTTAGTTTACATACTTATTTTAAGCCCAACAATGATGTTTTTCCTAAACCTTACTGGTTTTGTTGCCTAAATCTAACTGTGGCCGTTACCATAGTTTTGTTGCCTAAACCTAACTGTGGCCACTACCATAGTTTTGTTGCCTGAACATAACCACTACCGCTTCAAGGTAACGATGTGGCGTTAAATGACGCACAAAAAGCAGTTTCATACCATTAACCCTGTGGTGTGAAATGACACGTAAAAAGCCTAAAATACATTATTATGACAGGCAAAACGCCCTTAAAATGTTCTGCTATTTATACACCTTCCAATGTTTTTTTTTCCTTATCTGAAGCGAGGTTCTTATCTGAAGGACAGAGGGTGTTGTATGGTGTATAGATTGTCAAGCCCCCTGAGGCAAATTTGTGATATTGGGCAATATAAAAAAATGTGCCTTGACTTGACTTTTGTTACCAACTAACCCTAAAGTTATTGATATTTGTTATTATTTGTCTGATACTTTACTGATATTTTTCTGGATATTTTATAAATATTTTACAAAACATTTTGGGATATTTTACTCATTCTTTTCTGATATTTTGCTAATATTTGGCCCAGTACTCAAACAGTTGTGCCCACAGATATCGAACAAAAAACTTCATTGATTGTCTGATGTGCTGTGACTCAATAATCAACTCCATTGACTTTGTTGGCCTCTTTTTTTTGTCAACTGCATTTTACTTTTCATGACCTGCATTTTATTTGCTAAGCAGAATAAATGACCGGGAATGTGACTTGTGGTCATTTAGGTGAAGAAAGAGTATTTTTGTGATTTAAGATCCATACTGAGTCACTTTTGTAACGTACTGTTCCTGTCAACTGCCTTGATTTTGGGGAAAGTCAACGTGTGAGGGAGGTTAATCCAGACCATTATGCAACCCTGAATACTTCTCTTATCTGCTGCTGTCCAGAAGCTAGAGTCTCCAAAAGCATTCTGTTTTTGTAATTACTGCCATATGAAATAGGTCCAGAAGGAGCTAAGGAGGGGAGGATAAAAAGGTAAGGGAGAGCAGAGAGGCTGGAGGGCTTGTGTTATCACAAACAGAGATGAAAATGGCTCCTTTATTGCACCAACTTTTCTCTTCATAATACATCATCATAAACAATAGCTAATGCATATTGTGTTTTTGTTACTGTGTGTGAATGAACAGTATGTGCATCTTTGTCTCTTCGTGAAACACAAAATGTGAAAATCTTACTGCAACTGACTTCAAATTCAATCAATTTTCCTCTCTTTTAGTATGACCGAGCTTTCCAAGACATTTCTTAAGAAATGTTCCATATGGAATCATCATAAAATGAATATGCTAAAAGTTAATGATCACATTACACACATTAATGATCCATGGCCTTTGTACTTACTACAAAGCACATAGAGGAGAGTATATCAAAAATTTATAGTGAACATTGAAATGTCTTCTCACTTTTCCTTTAATGTGCTAGACTCCCTGTTTATAACTGGAAATGGGGTCAACAACTGCATCTTACATCGTAGCTGCCAGATTCGTACTTCTATCATAACTGTAACTGAGTGACAAACTGTCTACAGCCATGCGTCTTTCCTCTTTTTTACGGATATTTATTATCAAAATGTGAAAAATTGACAATGTATACAAACGTTAATACTATTTCAAATAAACATGATGAAAACATTTTTTTTTTAAATTATGAAGTGCATCAATATTTAAATCAAAATTAAGTGCCAAGTGTCTTGAAAATCAAATCACAAACAAGTATCTGAAAACAAAATAAAAAAACAAATACTTGAAATATGGCAAAAAGAACAAGACATAAATACATAATCTACAAACAAACAATAGATTAAATTGCTCAATTCTAACATCAGTACACTTACATAAACACAATGACAATACTAACATGCTGATGTTCATGTGTGCCAAGCGTGTGGGAGAACTATGGTGGCCGACATGAAAACGCCAAAACACAAATGGCCCTCTCTAGAGTCAGTGTTTGGTTGGACTGTAGAAACATGGCGGCCTACCATGAAGAGGACCCGCCCCGTACGTAGATGTAAACGGCTCATTTTAAGGTAACAAAAACACAACATTTTTTTATTCTTTCTGGTGATTATACACTAAAGAAACCATATTTATTGTTAATATTACATTAATTTCTGCCAAAAGATCCCCCTAAATGCTACACAGTGTTCCTTTAATATTAGCATGCTAACATTTGCTAATCGGCACTAAACGTAAAGTACAATAGGCCCATTTCACAGCAGCCATTTTGACATGTAATTGCAGGGTAAACACAGGTGTAATTGATGAAATTAATTAAGGTCCTGTTCTATTTAGTTTCACAGGCATTCCAGTTAGCCAGCATGCACAATACCAGGTCCACCTAAATGGATTTAGGATCAGTTACACCTGTGTTTAGCCTGCAATTACATGTCAAAAAGGGCTTATTGAGGCTGAATGTAACTTGCTTTGAAGATATTACGTAATAAAATACCAAATAGTTATATTATTTCAGGAAAGGTTTATGTAAAGATAATGATATAAACTGTTCATTAGGTCAAAAATCCAAAGTCAAAATTGTTTCAGGTCAGGGTTGGACTTATCTTTCTTCCATATGCGATAAGCAGTGTCCTGCAACCCCCTAGCATTTTCTATCTGTCGCACCCAAAATATCACCTGATGTCTGTGGGGCCCTCAGCAATGACATACTCAGTGACTAAGCATTACGCACACTCACAGTCTAAGCAGGAGGAGTACTGGCTCGGATGTACACGTGCATGCACAGCATCACGGTTGGTGCAGTGCACAGGCAGACATTCCTCTAGAGACTCCTGTTGCATTCCTATTCCTGCAGTATTTAAGTACTGTGATTATTAATGACACATTCTGTTTGCATAAACCTGGATAAGCTCCTATTCCAACTACTATGTGAAACGTAAATACACTGTACCTCCTCCCATTTACTGCCGGCTTTATCATCAGCAAAATGCTTGGATCCTATTGTAGTATTTAAACTTCATTTGTTCCATTCATGCATGAATACATGCCGTTCTTCAAAGTCTTACAGCCTTTTCTGAAGATGTCATATTACTTCCACGCATAATCACTCCTGTCCTGAGGACACTATAATGAAAGCCAGGCTGGATTGTCACTGACAGTTATGCTTTTTCCTACATTAAGCTTGTGGATGATCAGAGCCATTGAAGCTGTCTGCTTTAGGAGATGGGTGTGACATGATGTCAGATTTAAAAGTTGAAGGCCAAATTCCCTGTAATTTGTCTATCAAGATGAGGAGCGTGATTGTGGAGAGATGTCAAGTGTGTGGCTGTGTATTGATGATCATCAGTGTCTGGCACAAAAAAAGGTTTTACAACTACAATGCAATTTTAATATGCAATAAGAGATTAGACCTTTAATGAGCAATGAAGTTAAAAGCCCCATTAGTCCACTTAATTGGTGCCCAACTGCTGCTGTCTGTCGGGGACTATTTTAAATAGTCTTTGACTATTTTTGTTCATGGAACATTTGCTTATGAAATATACACAGGCCTCATAAAATTACTATCAAGGACAACGTACTTGAGGGAAGCCCGGAGTTGCTTCAGCAGAGGTATGAAAAATCACAAGCATGCCAGATGTTCTCTGGAGAGAGAGAGTGGACTGAGGAGGGGTGTCAAACTTGTCACATCGCAACAAATTGTAAGGAGAAAATCTCTGTCTTTAAATCCGACCTGCTTGTTTTCACAGCCAATCAGGATCACTGTCAAAGTCGGAGAAGTGAGCGGAATAAAAACAAGCGCGTCCCAAACCCAACGAGGACCGAATATATAGCCAGTAACAAAAATGTCCACATATTCAGTGTTGCCCTTGAGGCATAATATCACTGAATGAAAACCCTCATATTTTCACTATTTCAAGCTGGAGGCTCATCATCACACAGAAGACAAAAGAATACCCAACACAGTCTCACGGTAGTTTGTGAAATAGTCACAAAATTGAATCTATTTGATTCGTGTACATAGACTAAATTTTCCCTTTTTTTTTTGTCACGATCAGCATGACTTTTAACAATATATGACGCATATATCAATTTCCACTCCACTCTTTTCAAAATGAACCTACTTAGTTTAGGAACAGATTGACATGGTTAGGCTTAGGCAACAAACCACTTAGTTAGGTTTAGGAAAAGATCAACTTGGTTAGGTTTAGGCAACAAACTACTTAGTTGGGATTAGGAAAATATCGACTTGGTTAGATTAAGACAACAAACTACTTAGTTAGGTTTAGGAAAAGATCGACTTGGTTAGGTTTAGGCAACAACCTACTTATTTAGGTTTAGGAATAAATTGACTTGGTTAGGTTTAGGCAACCATCTACTTAGTTAGGCTTAAGAAAAGATGAATTTGGTTAGGCTTAGGCAACAAACTACTTAGTTAGGCTTAGGAAAATATAGACTTGGTTAGGTTTAGGCCACAAAAAACTTATTTGAGAAATTTGTGTCTATGTACACAAATCAATACATTACAATTTCGTGACTATCTCATGAACTGCTGTACGACTGGGCTGGACTACCAGACTGTAGTGCCACTGAATGTCCACATGACTTCCATGAGGGGCCATGTAATCTGACTCACAGAGTTCTGAAAAAACAAATGTAACAGGAGCTAATAAACGTATACTCCTGGGTGCAACTTTCCCTGTGTGGATGGTATTTCTGTTCTCAAATCGAAAGGCAATTTCAATAGTCTTCAATTGTACTTTTTTCTAATAAAAGTAGGAAGAGAAAGAACTGTCTCTGAGTATGCAGAAAAGAACATTGTATGTGAAAGTAATAAAGTTTGTAATGGGGTCATAAAATGAACAAGAGACACCTCTCTGATGAAGTCTGAAAACTGTGTCAAATAATACGCTTCAAAAAAGAGGTATGTATTACAAAGCTGCAGTATACTGTATCATATTTGACATGAAATGAGACGCTAGAAAGAAACCATTCTTACCCAAACACTTGTACTTCTAATTTTTCTTGACTCTAAATCATAATCATTTCTATAGTCTAGCATTCTGGGAGCTGACTATAATGAGGTTGTGCAGTATAATGTTATTCTTTACCAATAAAATAAAACTTTTTGTTGAAATTTTCTGAAATGTTGTATACCTGAATTCAAATGAGTGTTACAAAAAGCGACATGCTCTCACAGAAATGCCCACGACCTTTTGAAAACGCATTACATGGTTTGTGGCACGGAATTTGTTAAAAGTCACGTAACGCCACGACGGAAACAATTTAACGTTTTACAAGAAATTACTTGGTTAGGTTTAGGAAAGAAAACATCATGGTTTGGATTAAAATAATTTAAAAAGACCAGTTTTGGTTAAAATAACTTTGTTTTTTTTGTCGTAACTTCTTATGTAGTTTACGGAATCTAAAATAACTGAATGTTGGCTTGTTGTTTCACGCAGTACACAAACATCTGTCTCCTGGGTGAAAGTCCCGTGTTTGACCATTCCACCACCCCGACCTCCTGAGGACTTTGATTAAAACATATTTTTGTTGGACCTGGGAATTTTTTGTTCACCATGAAAAAGGATCCTAATTGATTTTCCATGGCATTGTTTCTGTTGTGCCGGCACATAGTTTTAACACATTCCGTGCCATTACCACATACTGTAATGTGCTGTTAACAGGTTGTGCTCATTTCACGTATTTTCTGTGACAAACACACAAGTAAATAATTTATTATGAAGGCATTCCTAGTTTCATTAAGCATAAAACTTAAAGAGCAACTTAACACCACTGAATACGCCCCCTTCACAAATTAGAAAAATGCATTTGAACCTTGACACTGATCAACATTGTAAACTACTACACTACAGTAGTGGCAGTAGATTAGTAGTAGAAGAAGTAGTAGCGGATTAAATTGGGATGTCATTGGAGCTCAGCACCGTCTCCTTCAGTATCACACCGGTGCTAAATCTCACACTTTTGGCTTGAAACATCTGCTTTCAGACGCGGGCTTACACTGACCAAACACATGTCAAATGTATGCTCCTTTTTTAAACTTTATTAAATAGCGGTGGCCATCACACAACTGCAGGATCGATATGCATGTCTCCAAGCTGAGAAAGAGGCTGTGCAAAATGTATGCATGTGGCACAAAAGCCGTAACTTCAAATATTGCAGAAAATATCTAATAAAAGAAAAAGTCAACAGATAGGAGTTACTGTAGACACTGTCAGTGGAACAATATCTCTATTTTTATGTACAAGAATTTCAGTGTTTTGTGAACCACAAATTAAATGCAAACAAATTGTCTGACACAGGCAGTGTATTTGGGTATATGCCTATATATTTGGAGTCTTTTTTAATAATATGTTTGGAGCTTTTTCCACCTCAAATTCAGTTTAAGGGTTGCTTCACATAAGTAACCAATGAATACATAAAATGAAATAAAAAGGAAATCTTTCTCCTGGTGGTATCTCGCCATAGATAGTTAGATTCAATTTCAGATATCTGTCTCTGAAATGTCACCAATATAAAGGAGGTGAATAGAATTTAGTTTGTGGTACAGTATTAACAAAAAATGACATTTAGAAAATTCAACAGCAACATCTCTTTCCAGAAACAGTGGCATTTTTACTCGAGACAATGTTGATGGTTTTTATCGGAGCTACTGTCTACTTAAGAAATAGTTCCTATAAAAACTGTCACCAGTGTGGCCTGGTCTGTGGAAGCCACCCAACACATAGCCAGGCCCTAACCCACACAAATTCCAATGCAACCCAAGTAGTAGTAGTAGTAGTAGCAGCAGTAGTAGTAGGAGGAGGTGTTGTATTAGTATTTATTGATGAGTTTGTTTATACTTTAGTTTGTTTGCCTATAGAAGCTACACCAGTTGCTCTTTTGTTGCATTTCTGAAAAAGCTGTAGTATTAATTGCACTTGTTGTTACCATCAATAGTTCAAGGCTAAGCACCCTTTCACAACCTAACATTTAGTCCGTTTGGGCAATTGTGAGCGCAGTAATTGTATTCTGAGGGACATTTTTTTTATTCCACGCATTCTTCTTCGTCAAAACCTGCCGCTGCATTACCCACAATGCAAGTCGAACGCTGACAGTTTGGCTGGAGATTTGGGTCTGTAATACTAGTAGGTTATAGCGGCTAATGCAGCCTTGAACCTATAGCCTCAAGGAGAGATGAGGAGCAGGTTGCACAGGTCTGGTGAGCTCATTTCATTCTAACTTTACACCCCCAGAATTTTCATTTTCAAACTTGTAGGCTTTGGCTCCAACCGAGTCAGCGCTGCCTCAAGTGATGTCACTTGAATTTATCAGACTTTACACAGCTCCCTCTGGAGACAAGACAATCTCATTTTTCACAATGCAGTAGCACTTCCCCGAGGCCTGTAAACAAACGTTTAAGGATTACAACTTTAGAACTGTTTAAGTTGGTTGGCAACTGAGGCTATTTGGTTGAGGTTGGATAAGGACTGCGGTTGTGGTTAGAGAAAGGTTGCTTTCATGGTTAAAAGGAACCAACCTAACAAAACGCCAACAGTGACCCAACAACTGATGGTAAGCAGCAAACCCAAACTCCCAAAACACCTGTTGTCACAATATTACCTCAGAGCAGTGTGCAATTTCAACTTCTGTTTTTAATATTGTATTTCAGTAGAGTATTAGACTGAAAGCCTGCATTTTTATTACTTTAAAAACCTTCAAAATAGAGACAGTTTTGACATTTTCTTGCATAAAAGACAACCTCATTAGAGCCAGAAAAACATGCTTCAGGGGATCAGTCACCAATCAAGTGTGACCGTCTTCGTCTCAAACACACAAGTCAACATTTAAATATCTGCTGCTTTAGCCCGCTGAGACAGAGGGTGCCAACAAAACCCTATGAAAACTGATTTTCCACAAATGATTACTCGCGTACCCTCCTGATCCAATCTAATAATTGCATCTGAAAATGAGCTTGAGCCAACACCTGCGGCTGCAGCACCCACATTCATTCGAAATTAGCAAATTAATTTCTTTTGCACATTGTACAATTTCTATGGCCTCTCTAATGCTCGTGAACAAAAAGGCAGCTGAACTAGTTGAGAGGTGTTTTTGGGACTGTGTGTATTACTACTATATAACATATATACAT
>CAKAKQ010013504.1:0-26003 GCA_916700675.1 Helicolenus avius | reverse complement strand
TGCATGTATGTTTGTCCTTTGATTTTCCATGCAATCGGCCCGTTCCGAACAGGCATGTTTGGAACGGGTACTGCATTAGTTCAATAATGTTCAATGGAAGGATTGCCAAAGTTAATGTTTAGTCAGCCAGTTAAATAGCACATCTGTGAATGCCAGGTATACTGGATAAAATAGTTTATACTAAATGTCCACTTCTGCAGTAATAGGTATTGGTTTGGAGAAACTTTCCTTCATCATAAGTTACAAATTTGCAACAAATGCAGTGAATGCAATGCAACAAAAGTTGAGCTGCATGGTGTCCTATAAGTGCAATGTAATATATTGCATATAAGATTATGGTACACAGACACACAGACACACAGACACACACACACACTGTTAGAGTGGGCTTAAATGAGGTTAATCAGAGAGGGAAGCCTTGAGTTATTTAGCCCTCAGCGGTCATGTTTAAGTAAATGTACTTTAGTTAATTCAGTTAGGCGATGGTGAGCTGCAGTATGGAAGGCACTTGGCATGGTTTACATGAGCCACCTTATCCCCAAAGCAAGAAAAAATATATAGTTAAAAAAATCCTGCTTTGAATTAAAAATAAAATGTCCATGCATACTTTTTATGAACCATTTTGTCTAGTTTGGCCAGATCCCAAGGTCATAAAAATGAAATCCCTAAAGTTAATATTACCCACTGCTGAGTACACTGACTATAAATTGGCCATCGGATCCTCTCCTGCACCTTTGGTCTGTGCCAACATATCTGGGCCAAGGTCTGGATGTCAACATTAAGTAAAGGTGCTGGGGAACCGGATGTTTGTAGATGAGTGTGTGGATGAGAGTGTGCATTTCCCTAGAATCATACCGTGTGAGTGTATACTGTATTCATGTTGTTGCTTGTGGATACGGTGCATGTGCCAACATCCTTGGGCTCTCCATTGTGTGTGGATGTGTTTGTGTTCTCCCATGCACGTGTTCCTACACAGCCACTGCAGCTGAGCAGACAGTCGTGTTCAGCAACCTTCCGGAACATTATACTGACGGGTCAGACAGTGAGAAACACACACACACACACACACACACACACACACACACACACACACACACACACACACACACACACACACACACACACACACACACACACACACACACACACACACACACACACACACACACACACACACACACACACACAGTTGGGAGATTTCCTTGTAAGGAGTGACTTGTTCTTGAAGTATGAACGTGACTGTGCCAGTGTTGCTACAGCTATTGTTTGAACTCGCCTGACGTGCCTAGGTCATTGCTGATACAGTGTTTCCGTTTTGTTCTTCTTTGGCAGTATGGCTGGTCGAGGTGCGTAACCTGAGTCGTGAGGAGTTGGTCGTTGCCAGTTTTGGGGGTAAATTCAGCCAAAAAGAGGGATGATATGGGATCCCTACCATGCAGCGGGGTGAGGCCTTTTTCCTTTGGCAACCATTTCTACGGTAATCGTTGACTTCAAGTGAAACAAGGCTGCACCTGTTGATTATATTCAACCAAAATAGGATTGTGGATGAGCTGTTTTTCCTTCTGTGTTCCTTTGTTCGAGGCGAGAGGCTACATTTCATGAATTTAGAGCAAAATTCAAAAGTTTGTAAAGATTTTTTCAAAATACCTCCTTGCACAATTTTCAAAAAGTAATTTACTTTTTCATTCAATCAGTCTTTCATTCATTGGTGTTGCTGCGGATGAACAACTTGTTGCCATCAATAATGATAATGCCATTCTCTGCAGTATGCAGTAAGTATAGCGTTCCATGTTTTTGTATCTTTCTCATTTTACAGCTAAACAGTACACTACAAGCTTTTTCTGAAAACATTTTATGCGAAAAATACACATTACAGTAACAGAATATTGATTCATATTTGATCAGCGCTGCCTAGTTTGACCGTTTGATCGGAGTTTGCGAGTGATTGACAGCTGCTCAGAGACGGCAGGCTCCAGATCAGCTCTGATTGCTTGGTTTCCTCCGGTCTGTGAAATCTTGCAGATGCCATTAGGAGCACCAGAGGACACAGAGGCAGATGATATTTGTCAGATTACCTATCTCATGCACTACTGTCAGGATATAGTGACCGTTTTATAAAAATAACTTTTTTAATCATATTTGCTCCAATTCTACGCACCGCAGCTTTAATACTTGCCATGAATAAATGAA
Organism: Helicolenus avius; assembly: GCA_916700675.1. Classification (NCBI taxonomy): domain Eukaryota; kingdom Metazoa; phylum Chordata; class Actinopteri; order Perciformes; family Sebastidae; genus Helicolenus; species Helicolenus avius. The sequence goes on along the minus strand of CAKAKQ010013504.1, from coordinate 23,813 downwards.
TATAATTACAATTAATCAGATTTCCCTCTGTGATCAGAGACTTGTCTATTCCAAACCACAAATTATAGTTCAGAAGATGAGCTGATATTTGCCCTTTCCACCTCAACGACATTCAATCTGATCATGTTGTTACCTGAGCTATCTGGGGTGATGATGTAAAAAACAAAAAGTTAAATGTCTGCTTCATGCCAGTGCGTTGGTTGATTTTCCCACAAAGCACCACCACCTGCTTTGAACTTCAGTTATGTCCTGAACATAATACACTAACGAACTGAATGAACAGATAGTGTAGAGTTACTGAGGAGCAGTTTAAAGGCATTATGCGATGTGACATGTGTAATGATCGAGAAAACCTCAGTTATTACTGTCAGTCGGAGTTCATCTACTACATGCTTAATTTTCTGAGAAGTTTACATCCCGAGGGCAACAACACCCTCTGAGAGAATGCCAAGTCTTCTCTTTAATCAGGGATGAGATCATCGGCTGAGAAGGCAACATTGATTTATGATTATGGTTGCGAAACCGATTCACATCGGACAAATCTCTCTGTCTCTCTCTCTGAATTTACTGTACGGTATATCTCAAAATCTGCTGATCCAACACGCAACTCTGACTCCAAACATTTGGATGTTATAGAAAAAAAGTAAACATTTTTGCCAACACAAGAAACTAAGTGTTGTTAACAGTAATAATATTCTAATGCGACTGAGATCTGAACAGAAGAAATGTTCTTTGTAACAGGAAATAATAAGTGAGCCCTACCCTCTCACTTCCTGGAACAGGCCAGACTTCTATATAATATCAGGCAGCTACTGTACACACACTAGATTACTGAGGAGCATGACGGGCACAAACACAGTGCAAAACACAATACATGCACAGTATGACTAGGCAATCTTTCTCATTCCAAACTAGAATAATAGCAACCATAGAAAAGGCTAAAGACCATGAATCAGCAACGCTCAAACCAAATGATAAGGTGTGAAAGATATGAGGCAACAACATAGCTTTTCCTGTCTACGTCATCGCATTTATCAATCACCAACAACACAAAGCTGAAAAATCTAAATATTTTCTGGTGTAAAGCAAAAAAGATAAAAGCCATTTTCTTTTATTTGAAATTGTTGCACTTTCTGCAGTTGCCCAATATCACAGATCAGCACAAATCCCAAGAATGTAAAAGTGAAGAAATGAAAATGATGTGCTGAACCTACATGAAACCAAACTGTTCCAGAAATGTCATTTTATATCAGACCAAAATGTTATAAAAAGAAAAAAAAAATTAAATTAAAAAAATCCGTAATTTTGAACCGGGATATAAATATTCCACAAGGTAACACAAAATTTGTTTTGCTCTGTATAGTCAGTGTTTACAGCCAAGCAGCCTTCACTGGTGGAAAATGCAATGGTTTCTATCTGTGTGTGATGCATTGCGTTTCCCAGCAGCCCCCGGGGAGCTGAGCAGGTACAGTGAGCAATATTCCTGCTGATTGGATTAGTAGCACCATGCTGCTGAATGCATGTATGTGTGTGTGGGTGTGTGTAGAGTATACGTTTGTATCTGATTGTGTCCGTGCTTGCATGACTATGCCTATGACACAGGAGACATGGAGTTGTTTCCAATAAAATGCCCGAGCCTTTTTGGCAGAAATGACACCTTACTTCCTGTCCTCAGGGATGGGTGATTGGATGCCTGTGGGCAGGATGGTTGCACCTACTACAGGTTTACTGGCAGGCAGGAAACCCTCGCCCACCGTTTCTCACCACTCTGCGAGGTGCTCACACAGGATGGATGCATGACACGGGTTGGGTCTGCAATATACTGTAAAAGTGAGGATGCATGATGAGGTGACCGAATAGGAAAACATTAATGGAAGAGGTGGACGAGAAGAAACTTTTCCACCACTGAGCTATTATCTTTATCAGGAAAACCATTTATATTTGACCTGTTTACTAAGGGTGGGGGAAAAATGCAACGTCCTATCTGTTCTGTATCCGTCACCTAAAACAAACCGCAGCCGGCCCAGCGAGCTGCAACGAGAAAGTAGGAAACGGCGGAGAGTCTGCACCCTCACATTTTAAATCCAAACTAGTAAACACTACACATACAGTAAAGTATGGAAACATTTTGGGTTTCACACATTGTCAGGAAAAGCAGAGCTAGACATCATAGTTAAAGCTGCATGCTAACTCTGTCATGTACAGGAAACGTTATCGTATTGCGGTAACGTGCCGGCAAGCCAGCTGTCACTCACATCTCTGTGGTCAAATCGGCCAACGTTACACCTATAGAGCACCCATATACTGACATTCATGTTAAATACATTCAAACGGCCCCGATGGAGCTGAGCATGAATGTATAAAGAGAACGGAGCTGATGGAAGAGCTCAGGACTAGTGACGGACTTGGCAAAGTTAGAAGAAATATACACGTGTGGCTGTCTGGTTTTCAAAAAAAGGTGTTAACGAAAATAACTGTATATACAAAACACATATATGGAAATAAAATTGACAATTACTGATATATTTGACTTCAGGACATCTCCGACTACATATATGCTGAAAATTAAACATTTTTACTGTATTAATTTAGATATTTTCCAAAGTAAAAGTCCCTAGAAGTGTATGATTCAACTTTTCCCCATGGTCTAGTGTTAAAACAGTTAACAATAAATCGCAATAAATAAGTAAATTTGTTGTGAGTGTAAGTGATATCATAGCATAAAGTATATGTATTGTTGCATTACAACAGGAAGAAAGGAAAGAAAGAAAGGCGTCTTATTAATCCCCGATGGGAAATTCAATTCAATAAGAGTATTCTCTGGGGTATTCTCTGGGGTCGTTCACGTTTCAGTATCCGGCACATGTGCGTACCAACACGTGTTTGACTGCCCAAGGACATTCCTGAATGCCACATCAACCCTACCAGGACATCCGAGCTCTGCCTAAACAGACAGCCTCCCGCCTCTAAACCCTTATTAACTCCTACCAGCGTACGGATTAAGTCCTGGGATCCAGACAGCTAACAACCCTGTATGTGTCTGGTACAAGCTGCTCACCCATTCACAATGCTTTATGACTGGCTACAACTCACAGCCTCCTTCCACCGCCTCCCGCAGAGGGACATTTGCAAAACAAGTGCTTAGTTGAAGGGGACAGAAGTGGAGAGAGAGAGAGAGGGTAGTGTAGGGGTGCATTTCAGAGATTAGTGGGAGATGGGGGAGGGATAACAAGGACATTTTGACTGATGTAGGCTTTTGAAAGTGTACACAGAATGATTAACTTATTTTAAAGGTTAGCATAGCTCTTAAAGACAGTTTGGGTGCCTAAATCTATTCAATAGTGGAGAAAGTGTCGCTACATTTCAAATAAGGTTATGTTTACAAAAATAAACACGCTGTCACGGCTGGTAATGAGTAACAACCTCACTGGCTGATGTTAGAAATGGCTGCTGAATATATTAGGAAACTGATATATCAGTCTAACGCAGATGGAGTTTCTTCAGATCAGAAGGGCACTGAGGCATACTGTGCTTTGTTTTTCACGTGCACAGAGGCATGGGCCAGTCCACGTGGAGCAAGCACTCCTGCAGAGTCAGTGGTCTAACTTTTTCGGTGTGTAAGGAGGGGAGATTTCACAAAAAAACACACACACAATCAGAAATATTGCCTAAGATTTCACTATGCTTGGAATGTGACCTTTTGGTGCAGACAATAGAGATAAATATTAGCGGGAATAAAATAAAGATATGAGTTGAATACACAGACATACCAAGAACTTTAAGATGATGTATAAACATACTGTAGGTCACATTTTGTGCCCGTTTAGTCAACGTGAGAGACATTATGCAAGTTGCATTGTCACTTTCAAGTTGGTAACTATTTTGCAACAGATTTCAGGGTGTGGGAAAATACTTCAGGGACTACGTTGCACAACTGTGTGCTGACATTCCTGTCAAAAGTTGCAGAACGATTGCCTTTTGGTAAGTCCTATCTCTTCAACCTGAACTAGGTGTGAATAAATAAATAAATAGAAAGTGTCAGGAAAGTTTGCACCTATAGAGGTCAAATGAGTATACTGGTGCAGTTCTCTAGCAAGTAGGTCAGATTCCTTGTGGAAGGCAGACATGACCTATTACAGAGATTTCACATATACATGGGAAGCACAGCACAGTGCATTAAGCAAACACAGTGAACTAAATGTCTGACAGAAATTCACTCACTGTTTGCCAACTGGACCACAAACCCTGAACCACAGCTCCTTATGAAATCAATAATGAGTCCAATGCATAGAAACACAGATATTTTATATACTGTAGCCTACTGTATGCCGGGTCTAGCCTGAAGTCTCATATGATCTAGGGAAGTGGTTGTAAACAAAGAGTAAGCTGACCTGTCACTTCTGGTTGCAAAGAACCAAGATGGCGACGGCCAAAATGCCGAACTTGAGGCTTCAAAACAGCAGTCCACAAACCAATGGATGACGTCATGGTGACTACGTCCACTTCTTAAATACAGTCTATGAGTGTTATACACACAACTTTTTGAGTATTTTGAAAAGAAGCTTTGAGGCAGGATATTCATATTGTTTGCATTTAATATTGACTTTGTGTACATTACATCTCAGTGTTTATATGACAATTTATGCACGCAGGATATGAATGCATATGCACAACTTCTGTACTGACACATGCACACACACTTATCTGGTTTCATGAAGTTGTAATGTTAGCACTTCAACACATAATTACACCTTTATAAATAAACCACAAACACCGCAAAGAAACCTGTTTCATAACGTCTTCAGCGGGCCTGTCTTTCTAACAGCAGGTACATTAAGGACTAATGTTTGGCCCCGCGTGAGATGTTGTGACTTTGTTGCCAGTTTGCCGGAGTTACATAACGTCCCTAGACAGGTGAAAAAACAAATGACCAATTAATAGTGTCTCCCTGGAGAGCGTCAACACAGCCGCTGCTATGACGGTTCCAGCCAGTCAAGACCAGTGCAGCTGCAGGTGAGGACATGGTTTGTTTGTCTGTGAAGTGTTGCGTTTTCAGTTTGGGTGTGTACACTCAAATTAACACATAGTGAAGCATACAAATATGCACAATCTGTTAGAGCTTACAAGACACCACAAATGCAATCCAGATCCGGAATGCAGTGCATACATCTTTAAATGACACAACACAAAGTTACAAAATAATGAATACCAAGTAAGATAATTTACACATTCAAATTCTCAGATGGTCAACAGCAAACTTAAAAAATCAAATCAATAACAATAAGCTATGGTACCTTACAGAGAAATCCAAGTAAAGCTAATAATATAGTCCTTCTTGCCTTCTTTTCCAAGCTTTTGGGGCAAAGTCAGTTAACGTAAAGGAACAGTGTGTAACATTTCGGGGAATCTATTAGTAGAACTATAATATAATATTCATAACTATGATTGTATTAGTGGATAATTGTTGTGTTTTTGTTAGCTTAGAATGAGCCCTTCATATTACATAGGGAACAGGTCCTCTTCACGGAGTCCTCCATGTTGCTCCATCATGTTTCTACAGTAGCCCAGAACGGACAAACCAAACACTGGCTCTAGAGAGAGACTTTCATGTTTTTTCGTTACCTGAAGGCCACCGTAGTTCTCCAACACACTTGAGAAACTGTGATAACGTGAGCTGCAGAGTGCAAAACCATGGTACCGCCAGCCGCCGTCTGACTTTGCTTCTAAAGTAGTGTTATTATGGTAAGGATGGACTCTGAGCAAAGGGAACAGCGTTATCACGGTTTTGCACTTGGTGTCTAACGTTACTTCAGTCTTGTAAAGGGCGGAGGGAGCGGATGGGTAATCAGTTGGTTGCAATCTGCAACCACACCTCTAGATACCACCAAATCCTTCACACTTTAACATCATCAAAATTGAACATCTATTAATGTTTGATCACTTATATTTCAGGCTTTTGTGAAGACATTAAAGGGGACCTAGTATGCTTATTATTGTGCTGTTTCCCTTTCCTGTAGTGTGGTATATAGTTTTTCGCTCGTGTAAAAGGTCTGCAAAGTTACACAGCAGGAGCTCAAACAGAGCGTTTAAGACAGAGGGTGAACAGTGGTGCTGAAACAAAGCTGGGATGAGAAAAGTAAAGCGTTTTTTGAACTTTAAAGCATTTAAACATGTTCTGAAAGAAACCCAAAATACAAGTATGTACCTGAAGATAAGCATAATAGGTCTTCTTTAATAAAGTTAGGCTTAATTCACCGTGGTAAATGCTTAAATAATGGAACTCATTTTTTTTAATCTCCCAAAATGGTACCGGTCTCACATCCTATCCTGAATATTATAGTTCTGCATACCTCAATCGCTAGAGGTGGACTGACAGTTTTAAATATACTTATATGTGTGCTTGTGTCTGTATATAGCCGACTGCATGTACATACTATATGTGACCCTGCGTGACTGCGTGTTTGTGTACTCTACACTTCATCTGCCATCCAAGATGGGATCACGGCAGAGCGAGCCGACGCCTAATGGCAACCCTGAGGTGATGACATTTCATTTCAGGTATGGGAACAGGGCACCGTATGTACGTGCAGGTTGGAGCTGAGACGAGGTTATATAATATTACATAGAGCACATGCAGATGGCTTCCTGTCTGTGAGCAACACGGCCCGTTTGCAAATGTTTTACTGTCCATGAGTGTGTAGAACACTGTGTTTTAAAACACTAACTCTGCTGTAGCATAATGCCCCTGCAGCGTACTGTTACAAAACAATTCAGCGAGCGGTTATCTGCCCTTTGTGCATAGTATGCATGCATGCTTCGGAGAATTGCGGTCACCTTTAGCACAAACTAAAGAGAAAATAAATGGTGTCTTGTGTCGCCTTGTAAGTTCATTTCAGGCATGTTATGAAACAGTCGGAGTATATTTCCATATACTCTTATTACTCCTTATATAATAATAATAATAATCTAACCTTTTCTTGTTGGGTCTGTGCTGTTTTATAGTACAGAACATGAAGTGTGTTTTTTGATCTGGATGCCAACTGCCTCACAAATTATACCCTTTCCACTTTCCTAATGGTTGCTGTGGCACAAAGCCGGGGGTTAAACAAGGATATAGCCTACAACAGCACTCAACTAAGGTTTCTTTATGCTGAAGTCTAAATTGGGCTCTTGGGGGTTCAGTGCTGCGAGGTAATAGTAAATGAGAGAGGTATCATACTCCCTGGAATCTGCAGGGAAAAGGCAAATCAAAGGAGGAAAGTTTTGATCTGAGGTGTTTGCTTTAGGGCTCGTGTGTTTGGTCGGAGTCAAGAGGTTAATGCCGGTGTTTACCCACAACTTTGAAGGCATCATGCAGTGCTGTGTAGCTATTTTAGTGGCACACAGGCAGCACGTATAGTATATACAAGCACAGAGACACAGTAATATACATTGTCATAATAATAGTTATAGAAGTAGGCATTCACACCCACACATATCCACACCCCTATGCAAACATATGCACAGTAACGTATGATTTCCATCTCATGCAGCTCGCCTCCTCTTAGAAAATAACACTACATACTACTGCGAACAGAAGGTAGTTCTGTCAGGGAGACAAACAGGACAAAACTGTATGCCTTGACATTTGACCTTTCATTCTCAATATAAAACTATATGATAAAAAACTGTGAAAAACAATGCATATGTCAAGTGTTTTTCCATTTACTTCCAACAGCAGTCATTTTTAGCTCTCTTTTAACACCTTATTTGTGAATGTCAAAGCAGAAATATACAAAAAAATCCTTCTAGATTTGTTAAAATTACAACACTGTAAAAAAAATGCTTATCTTGCAAGATCATATAGGCAATACCACACGTACTCAACCTGTTGTTCAGTTGCAGCAGAGGCATGCTGTGAGCACAAGAATAACTCCTCTGGCTTTTATACCTCCGTGATAAGCAGAAGTGGACCACGTGACCGTGAGGCGACATCTCAACGACATTTTCCCATCACGCCCTGCGATGTACAGCGCTGAGACACCGAGGTAACTTTTCTGTGTGACCACAAACTTCCTCTATCTGTGACAGCAATCGAGAACAGTGGCGAAAACGACCCCGGCCCAAAGGCCCAACCCTAGGGTGGCTCTGCTTCCTGATGTGGTGAAAATACCTCCGGTGGAAGTTCACACATATATCATTGGCACCGTTTTGGGCGGAGTGATGAAATACATTGAAAAAGATCAAGCGGAAGCAACATTGAGCAACCTATGAATGGTAGAAAATAAACTTTTCAAATGGATTGTGGGACTAACTTAAAACTAAATATTTCATTCAATAATACAAATTGTATTTGATGTTCTGTATTTTGTTTAAGCCACTAAACCATGTCTCAGTGTTGTTCAAAGACAAATGCCTATCCCAGCATGCACTTGGTAGAGGGCAGTGACACAGCATGGAGAGTCCACCAGTCCCTCACAGGACTCACACAGTTAGACATTGCTGTAATGTACAACACACTAACCACTGAGTTTGTTGTTGTCTATGTACTCACAAAAGGGAAAGCTGTGTGGTGAGGGTTTCACCCTGAAGAAGGCTGTTTCTGCCGTTATGCGCAGCGTTGTTACCCAATCTTACATGTACTAGCATTGTTTTTAGCATTTCATCATGATATAGCCAATTGAATAAAGGCTTTTTATATTTTTTGCCAGAAGAGTGTCTTGGACTCCCCCCTTTTTTGACATTAACCACTGAGCTGGAATTTGCAACGAATAGATAATAAGAGAAGATAGTAAAGCAGTTGTGGCGTCATATGTCAACGTATCCTCATACAATGGTTCGTAGGGCTGAGCGATATGGCCAAAATCTATCATGATATAGGTCATTTCATATCTCGATAACATCACGATATAGCACATTTTCTGGTAACTCAACTTCGTGCGTTTTCCTACGAAAGTCCAGCAACACGTGACTCACATGTCAATTTCCGCTGCAGTCATTTCAAAGTTGTTCAAAGGCAACTAAGTGAGGTTTAGTTAAAGATCGCGGTTTGGGTTGAAATAACACCGTAAGTGCCGTAACTTAAGTACGAAAGTTACGTGACAAATAAATCTATGTTGACTTCTGGTTTCACACGGGGTACGAACACCAGTCTCCTGGGCGAAAGTACGATGCTTTTTGACCCCGACTTCCTCCGTACGTGGCGTTTGTCACTCTTTATACTTCCTGTTTCACAATTACGTCGATTCTCATACACCATTTTGTGGGATATATATGAATTACAGTGCATTACTTTTCGTAGGTATAGCTACAAATGGTGTATGAGAACAGCCTGCGTATGTACTGTATATGTGTGTGTGTGTTTTTGGGCTATATTTGTTATAAGCTAAGTGCATTTACTTACATAAAAAACATCTCTGTAAACAGATTTGTTGTCTACAAGCCAACCACTCCTCATCCCTCAAAATAAGCCTAAATCCCACTGATTTACAGTAACTGGAAGTGTGTGTGATGTTAGCCAATGTGGTATTAGTCACATGCCACCACAAGCAAAGTGAAAGTGAATCCATGGGGTTTTCCAGTTGCAATTTACCGCACACACCTCCGAGGTGTACACTCTCAGTGTTTCAGGGAAAAGGTTTAGCTCCATAGTACTCTGTTCAGCTTTAACTAAAAATTGTTTCCTTCAAGCAGTTTGGCAACGTCAGACTCCGAGCAGGGGCTCATTTTTCTGCCAAGGAGAGGAGTCTCTTATGGGAACACTAAAAGCCAAACAAATTAAAAGAGATTGGGCGAGATTACCATCCCCACGAAAAAAAGCAGCTTTATATGGGAGCTGTAAAATCACGGCCAGGCAGTATTTGTTTGTGTGCAAGTTAAAGAGCTCCTGGCAGCTGGCGGTAAGTTGTTGTGAAGATACCAGCCAAGTGGCTACATGAGCTGTAACATTATTGATCAATCTGGAAATGGGGAGAGTGTAACAACACACACACACACAGACATACACACTGACGAAATGCAAGCACACATGCTCATCTTCAAGCATGGACATACACCTCTATGTTGTTGTCTCCTTGGACTCCATGCTGCTGTCCTCAAGAGGACAGGACAACAAATGTTTAACGGTCAGATTGACCCCGACAGGACTATCAGAGACGTACCGCAGATGCAGTAATTTGGCTCCCGCTACACTTGTCAGGACGTGGGAAGGAGTTGCTGTGCTGACTGCATGCTGGCACAAGTCAGTTTGGCCGCTCCACTGAGGACACAAGTTACAGCTTTACAGTAAAATGTCACAGCTTCCCAACACCACATTCATGTCATCAAAAACCCTTACAGTTGCTTTCCCCAACCTCTGTATATCCAGGAAAAGTCAATTCAGGATGCATGTGTTTGCCAGCGACACTTTGCTTTGCATTCATTCTGTTCCACACATTCACACCTGGGACATTTATGACCAGTGTTCTGCTGTTTGGCCACAGATGTGAAACATTATTTGTCCCTCTGGCAAGTTTATTTGGTCGGTTCCCAAGACATCCAGCTCACCTAAAGATATTAGTGCAGTATTTGGCTTCAATATACTGTGCGAAAACATTACCACATAAGCCAGGAATTGAATGTAAGCCTCCTGCATTATAGGCAAGAAGTCCACCTCTAACCCACTGATGCAACACCACTGCAAAGACACAGGTAGCGCAGGTAGTATTAGTGGGCCCTCTAGAGGCCTGAGGCTCTTGTGCACAGCAGCCAACAGTTCCACCTTTTAGCTGTGCACCACCATGCAGCAGAACAGTTACGGAGTTTGTTAAAGGCCCCATTTCTCTAACATTTATCCTCCAATCCTAAAACCAAATGCACTGCTGGTTTCCTCTAACAGCTGCAATAGTTGATCAAGCATTCATTTGATCAAGCAAACCACCTTGAACCTTCACAATCTCACCTGAGATCTCACAGAGCAAGATAATTATAACAGGGTGCATTTGGCTAAACAATGCCCCATGGCTGTCTAAATATGTGCTAATCTACTAGTAAGCATATTGAATAATCATTAACAGTCACTTTATTGATGCTCAGTGTTCCTCCCCTGCAGAGCAATGAGCGAGGAATCTTGTACCAGTGAGCCCCCTGGAGGTAGACATTTTAAATGCACCCTGGCTCGTGCCTAGAGGGTGTTTCTGTCATCTGAGGACACAACCGTCATGTCTAAAATCATAAATGTGACACCTGGAACAAAAGCCCAGACACATCGCATTCCTCTGAGAATGAGTGCCCAAGTGCATAAGCGTGCGAATACATGAATACAAGCATGCATCAGTTGCCTTATTACACTCAATTAGTCATCATATTATCCTGCAACACCTTTTTGTTGTCCTCAGATTTGCATTTTACTATTAGAAATGGAGCTTCTTTCTTGCATGTGCTCCTGGCTAAGATAATTGGCTAGTCCCTGCAGCAATTAGTGGACTTTTTGGCTTAAAATTCTATTTAGGGAACAAATTGCTAAAACTAGTAGATTAACGTAACAGAGCGCCGCAACGCACACACTTTTAGTGCTTCTTCCTTTTTCTGTACTTCAGTGCAAAGCCACAGCTGCACAGGACTTAAACTCCTGACTACTTGCCCTGAGACATTACTCTACTTCTTCGTTTTGTTTCCATTTTTTCACAAATCACATGCACCTTTTTTTTTTCTTCTCCTTTTTACCCGTGCCTTTTAAACCTGCTGAGTGGGAAAACAGCATGACCTCGCCTGTCCCTAGCACACTGTGTCTCCCTTTTCGCGGATTGGCACAACGCCCAGACGGCTGCTGCTTGCGTGCCACCACTGTTTGGGTAGATTTGCAATCTGGGCTCTGGAGAAAACTGGGATGATTCACCAGTCATTTTGTGTGTGTGTGTGTGTGTGTGTGTGTGTGTGTGTGTGTGTGTGTGTGTGTGTGTTCTTAGCTGAGTGTGCTGTCTGCTCTCTCTACCTCACTCTCACTTCTCAGTGGAACTATTTCTGTATCATTCTCCCAGGAGCAGTAAACAATAAAATAGGGGGGGAAAGGATTACTACCAAGCACTGATTATAGCAACTTAAGCACAATGTGTGTGTGTGTGTGTGTGTGTGTTATGACCTTACAGTAAGACACGGTAACAGTACAGTAAGAAGGGGAGTAAACAGGAAGGCTGTATGGTGACAATAGAGTGGACATCCGGAATACAAAAGCAAACAAGACTCAGTCAAAACCGAGTATATGGCTGGATCATGTACGGTCAGTCTGTGAATTTGTGGCTAAATTGTTATATAAATAATCAGTGGTCATATCTATAATGTTAAATCCAGTGGCACATGTCCACCAGGTTCTGGCGAGGACACCAGAGGATGCGCTGCTCTCTACTTGCTGTTTCCAACAGGAAACGACATGGCGGCTTGTTCGTAAACTTTCTGTTATTCCGTTTTAACAATCCATCGAAATCTACTTCTGAAAGCATTTTAAGAAAATCTACTCTGAAAGCATTTTAAGAAATTTCAAATTTTTTTATAGATCTAGATTGCCTAGTTTGGCAGCTATGTCCAAGTTTTGTGAGCCGAACCCGTCGCGCTGGACGGGCTCATTTGCATAAAGGTCTGTTCATCACCATTTAATTTTGAAAGAGCAACGGCCAATGAGGAAACTCCAACACTTGGCCGACCAATCGTGTTACTTCATCACTCAGTCACTCAGTGACAGATTTTTCCTTTTTGTAGGACAGGCCCTCTGCGGTCAAGCAGACACTTTGGGCGAGACAAGCTGCCAATTTTGCCACACACTTGGAACTTGCAGCTTTTCATGACAAATTCAAAAACTTATATAATGTGAGAGCACACCAGGGACTACGCCCCCGAACACCTGCAAAAACTCCCATTCATCATCCGGTCGAATACATGTCAAGGCCTTTTATGTAAAGTGCAGTATATACAGTGCCAGTGGATGAAAGAAGAAGTTGGCAGTATAGGACGTGTTATTGTCCCGCAAGGAGGTTTTAGTCATTCTAAGCCCGTTTTAGTTAGCTCATTTTTAGTGTCACAGAACATACAACTTATAGGATATTTCCCTATTTTCTTTTGAAACCAAATGTGCAACAATGCAACTACTGTTAAGTGCAAAAAAAGTGCAGACAAGAAATTCAGTGCTTTGTTATTGCAATGACCTTTAACCCCCCCCCTGGCAAAAAGTGTTTAAAACATTTTGAGGAATGATGGATGTTCTATTTGAAAAAGTTGTTCTAACAATTGGACAGATACTGTAGAATGACTATACACCAGTTAAGGCTTTTTGTATTATAGATATTTAATTTGGTCAGAGTTAATTTCTTCATTTTATTTCCTGATAATATACCAGAGCATCAGAGGCAGTGAGAGAACTGTGTTGAGGACACGACCTCCATTATTTGCATTTTTTATGGGTACAGCACGCAATTATTTGATATACTAAAGTCAGGCTATTCTCCACTATCTCCCTCTTTCCCTGTATGACCTTGTCTTTTTTTTCTTCTATTTCTAGGCCAACACAGATTTGCTCTAAGGACAGTAAAACATGACATCAGAGCCAGGCCATCCTGGGGAAACTCTGTTAACTCTAAAACCATCAATCTAACTGTAATGTCCTCAATAGATTGAACGGTTTCTCTACAGAGCAACGGAGGACACCGACTACACTTTAGAGAAGATGCTTTGGTGTTTGTTCTGGTGGCCAGCTGGTTGGCAGATGTGTTAAAAACACGCGTCCTGAAAAGTGAAAAGTGGCAAAGTGTCAGTCCTCAAAACACAACAGTTTCTCTGTTAAATATTGTACGTTAATATTAAAAACCGTACATGTATCACTAGTAAATCATTTGTTTTTTCATTGTAATTAGTTACTTAAAGGTACAGTGTGTATTATTTGGCGGCATCCAGTGGCGTGGTTGCAGATTGCAACCAACCGAGTACCTCTCCGTTCATTCCTCCCTTTCCAAGACTGCGTTAACGTGAGCCACCAAGTGCAAAACCATGGTAACGCCGTTCGCCTCACGCAGAGGCCATCCTTACCGTAACAACACTACTTTAGGAGCAACGGAAGTCAGATGTTGGCTGGCGGTACCATGGTTTTGCACTCTGCGGCTCACGTTACCGCAGTTTCACAAGTGTGTTGGAGAACTACGGTGGCCTTCAGGTAACGAAAAAACACGAAAGTCTCTCTCTAGAGTTAGTGTTTGGTTTGTTTGTTCTGGGCTACTGTAGAAACACGGCGGACTCCGTTAAGAAGACATGCTCCCTATGTAGATATGAAGGGCTCATACTAAGCTAACAAAAACACACTTCTTAGTTTCAAGTGACTATACAATAAAGAAAACAGTTATGGATATTATATAGCATTTCTGCTCATAGATCCCCCAGAATGCTACACACAGTTTTAAATAATAGCATTCAAGTTGACAATAAAAAGTGGCACCCTAAGGTAGCCAGGTTTGTTTGATTTCATTCCAGGGGGCTGTAGGCTGAAATACACCCTGGTAACTCAAAACTGGATATTTTCCACATTGTCCTTAAGCTTTTCAAAGAGCTGCGGCTGTGTGATGGTGATGCAGTTGGCTCACCCCTCTTTCCTTCCATCGGGGCTGGGTGATTTGAGGTCAAGTTGGCAATGCTGCAGCCCCAGTGTGAGAAAACACAATACCAACAACCTTGAGACTGTATTCAAACACAGGATGGCAAACTTAGTGCACACAGAGTACACACAAACAAATACATACACATGTAGAATACTATATGTTCTGTGGCATGCCCCATCACCTTACTTGATGTTTTTAATGCATTCTTTGCATTAAGATCATAAGTTATACATTCAGTGTGAAATTCCCTCCTTCTTTAGACCGTGGATTTAGTACACTTTTCAAATGTGGTTATACTCTACTTCCCTTTTAAAAATTACCAATTTGACACTCACAAGGCAGTCACATTTATCTACTTCATATTTGGGATTTTACATCATTGCACTGTTCAAACTCCAGGTTTGTTTCACAGTTGAGTTTTCCATAATGATAAAGTATGTGGAATAGACCGATTGTATTTACGTATCCTTGAACCACCTTTCTGAATGGAGAATCGTTGCAGCATTTCATTGTACTGGCTAATCAATTCAAATATAAAGTTTTACTTTTGCCTCTTTTCAAAGAAAACTTGTGAAGTATTTCCAGTAGTTGTTTGTCAGAGGAACTTTAGAAAACATTTTCTATAAAAAAAATTGTTTCAGCTCAGATTCCTTTATTGTCAGCAGATACATCTTATTGTTAATAGTGTCTTTCTGTACATGAAGGCTGGCGTGTGCGTGTAGGTGGTTTTCAGCCACTTCCTTTTGTAAAAACCAACCAAGGACAGCATGTTCTCAGAATGACTGCTTTCACTTTGCAGAGCAGCCACAGAAAGGTCGATGACGAACGTTCAAGCGACATGTTTTCTGTGAGTGAAACGGAGGCACGCACCTCCAATAATGAGCCTCAAGGTGATCTAAGACTACTGCACAGTGCCCTCCGTTTATCGTGGCTGCTGTTTCTATGTAATTGTATTGGTTTGCGGTCCTGCGAGATGTGTGCAGAACAAAAACATCAGCACAGAAACACGTGTACGCACATAACCACGGGGGTATTGACACAAAAACACATTGACTCTGCTGTCTAAATGTGGTTTCGTCA
The DNA here is from genome assembly GCA_916700675.1 of Helicolenus avius. Taxonomy (NCBI): domain Eukaryota; kingdom Metazoa; phylum Chordata; class Actinopteri; order Perciformes; family Sebastidae; genus Helicolenus; species Helicolenus avius. Next base: position 8,139 of record CAKAKQ010013504.1, on the reverse strand, counting down.
GCTGGCTTTGTTAATGTAGACTAGTTAATTTCACAACACTTCATCCCGCAGCTCATTTCCCTGTACGTCTCTAATCTGCATTGTCACCACAAGGGTGGTAAGCACAATGTGCTTCACCCTAACGGTTTGTGGAAGATTAGCGATACAGTGAACAAAGGCAGCTGTTTTGGCTGACTGGTAAGGCCTTTCATGGGTTTAGCGGTTGCTGCTCTGTACTTTTTGTTCAGCTTTGGGATATATCTATACCGACAGCTTTGGCTGCCTTATTGCTAGGTATCATAGAGACACTCTTAGTGGCACACAGACATACTGCAGGAGATTTGCTGAGCCTAAATATCTTCCCTGGAGAGGAATTTTGCCAAATGACCATCTGCTGAAAGCTCCGTCTCCATCGCCATTTACTGTTACTGAATTAAACATGACCTGTGATTGCTTGTTATTGGAAAAAAAATAATTTCCTGGACAATGCCGGCCATTATTACTCCTTGTTATCAGCTACATCAAAGACTCGAGAACTCTTTGATGAAAAATTGGTTAGTTTCAGTAGTGGCTGCGACCCGGTCTCATGGATAGCACGACATTACAAGGACATTCTGCATGTCATGACGCATTATAGGCTTTTGCGTGTCATTTGTACGCCTCGAAAAACTACGGTAAGTAAGGTTGAGGCAACAAAGCCACTCACTTAGGTTTAGGAAAAACGTCATTGTTGGGCTTAAAATAAGTACGCAAACTAAAGTAAAATACGTACGGAAACAATGTGATATAAGTACAGAAAACACGTCACAAATGTGTGTTTGTTTACACTGCAGTCAGTATACAGACTACATGGCGCACAAATGAAACGCCAAAAGCAAGAATGGCGTTCGCATTGCACGCTAAATGCCTCGCACAACGGGCTGAGTAGTGACCTGAAATGTTGGTTTCTAAACCACATTGTCATGGTGAGGCTCACATGTCAACTCCAGAGGAGGAAAAGAAAGACTAGAACATGAGCAAAGATACAATTTGTTGAATATGATGCCCAATAAAAGTGCTTATTTTCCTCAGAGCCTTCAGATTAAATTTGTTCCATAGTTACATAGATCCCTTTGTGAACAGACACACAGAAGTAAAACCTGCACGCACAGCCACAAATATTTTGATATGCAGCACCAGATGATATGTCACTTCAGACTGAGCTTTGTGATGCTTCACTTGCGAGCAGAGGGCACATCTAAATCTCTCGCTGCCGAGTGACGTTTTTTCAAAAATCACGTCCGCATCACACCAGCTCCTCTTCACGTAGACGCCCACATGATCCCACTTCTGCGTTATCGCTGTTTGATCAGCAGCGCTGATAAAGATACCTGCACACGCACGCACAACAAACCGCTTTTACATAACATAATCCTCTTAGTGCTGAACTTTTCACAAACTTTCACTCCGTTTGCTTTCACTGCACTGCAGCGACAATACAATGCAAGTGTCTCTGCTTCCTATCCTGTGGCGAGACATACATGTGCTTCCTTGACAAATGTGTGCACAACAAATAGTGCTGTGTGTGTCTGCATGCAACAGTGTTTTCTTTCTCTCTGAGAACATCACGTAGTCGTCCTGTTGCAGAGATAAGTGTTGTCACGAGTGTTTCTCTCTCTCACACACACCACATACACCCACACCCATTAATCATCACATATATACAGTAGATGCAGGCTTTTTTTTGCTTGATTAGCATGGGTCTCTGGGAAATTAAAGGGCTCCAAATCCTTTAAGTATAGAAAATGATATAGAATCCTGATTAAATGCATTCAAAAAGTTAATGGAGACAACATTTGAGCAACTGAACTCATGGCTTTGTTTGCTGGACTTGAGCTGGATTTTCTTTTTTCTCTTCACTTGAACAATAGTTGAACTTTGAATGGACACAGAACCACTGTTTACATGGAAGAGGACATTCCTTTCACAAGCTGGGCACCATGCATGTGAAGTATGTTCTTTTATTCGCTTTGGCCTCCGTCGCCTGAGTTATCGGTCCTTAAGCTACTTAAAACGGTCGACCTCATGTGAGAGAATGGGGGAACGATGGATGAGACTAGAACAAAATGTCCTAGACGCTCAGAGCTGAAACTAGGTCAGGAAGTTTGGAGGGAAAGCATGTGCCTCCTCCTACTGGTCGTTATATGTAGTGTAAGGTGGCCGTTAGGGGTTGGAAATGGTACCACAACTTGGTTCACCATGTACCATTTTCACTGTCTATCTAAAAGGTATTTATCTGTTGAGAGACAGTTTGTTTTACCACTGCTAAAAGTGGTAAAGTCAACTCTTGTCAGTATTAAATACACCCTGAAACTGTTGGAATTATTTGACATAGTGAGATACATTTATTTTGTTAAGCTGCAAAACAATGATTGTGGTTTGGAGCAAAGAGAAATAAAAGGAACTTAAAGCAGCAGTGGGTAGAAATGGAGTAAATATGATTAAAAAAGTTAGTTTTATAAAACACTATATCCTGACAGTAGTGCATGAGACAGGTAATCTGAAAAAAAGTCATGTTCCTCTCCGTCCTCCGGTGCTCCTAACGGCATCTGCAAGATTTCACAGACCAGGAAAACAACCAATCAGAGCCGAGCTGGAGTCTGCCGTCTCTGAGCAGCTGTCAAACACTCGCGAACACCGACCCAACGGTCAAACGAGGCAGTGCTGATCAAATATGAATCAATATTCTGTTAATGTAATGATTATTTCTCACCTCAAATGTTTTCAGAAACATCTTGTAGTGTACTGTTTAGCTGTAAAATGAGAAAGTTTGTGACCCGGCAGCCATGTTGAGATCAGTTGAGGAAATATCAAGATGCCAAAAACATTCTGCCTATTACCACTTTAAATAGTTTTGATACAACCGCTTCCAAATGCCGATACAGTTTTAAATCTTAAGAATCTTATATTTTGGTACTGCAATATACGTATTTGTTAAACCTACTCTGCACCTTCAGAACTGTCTGGATTCTTTAATAAGATTTAAGATTCAGTCTCAACAGCTTATTTCAGCAGTGTCTCCAAGATACCATGACCAGTATCCTTTCACCTGGTGTGCAACTGCTGCTTTAGCCCATCCTCCACTTCTGGGTTTGACAAGTTGCCTGTCTGCACATCACTGTTGTACCGAGGCGTGCTGAGTGAAGGTTTCTGGATGGTACTGTATGGATGTGTCTTGCTTTAATTGCTAAGCCCAACTCCCAGGAGAGCTGCTATATGTCTGACATGTCTGCTACCAACCATTATACCATATTTGAGCTTTCTTAGATCACATAACTTGGCAATTTTAAAGTCAAGTCGAACAGCCAGTGACCCTCCGGACCCTCTACATTGGTATGTACATACTGTATGGGTCTGACACTCTGTGTGACATCTGTGAGACGTGATGGCCGGCAATTCTTGGCTGCACATCATTGTTTATTTGGCAATTGTCGTTACATGGTTATTCATGGCATAATGTGTCCGTCCAAACAGCTCTACCTCAACACGCATCCTCCTTAACAACACTGCTATTTCCTATTTAGTTTCAGGTCAATATCGCTGTTTTCTAAAAAAGATACATTGGTGGATTTCTATATGTCTTCAGAAGAAGCAGCATGTATGTTTACTGTCAGGTGAATGAGGAAAACGTTTACCCAAAAAAGGCACCACTGTGAAATCTCACATGATGCAGACGTGACATACAGACTGCAACTAGAATTTTTTATTATATTTACTGTAATACGCCCTTTGATTTGAGTCTCCTCCACAGCAGTATAAACACTGCAGAACATCTTATCTCCCTTCTACTAGATGTGTTTCGAGTGTCCTTCAACGTGGGAAGGCCAATGTGTGTGTGTGTGTGTGTCTGTACACTTTATCTTATTGATAACAACACTCTTATCTCTGATCATATCCTCCTACAGAAAAAACCTCGGACACAGTGTACTTTTGTTCCAGAAAAAAAAAAAAAGAAAAAAGTTTCCACTTGGATTTCAACATGAGATACAAACTGAATGCAACACGGCGAGGTTATGAACCGACTCAATTTTTCATCCCGTTGACACTGAGAAGCAACACATGGGTTGCCGAGTCAGCCTCGTGCAGTGGGAGCATATTTTGAGTGCGCGGTATTTACGGACACAAAACAACACAAAATAGGCGTCAAAGCACATCCGACAAATGAAACACATTTAACCCCAGATTCTACTGCTGCTTTACATTCACCTGATTTACATTTTTGTTTCATTTTTCAGCTATCAGAAGGCAAAAATTATAGTCTTTATAGAGTTCGCACATTAACTTTACAAAATGTGTGCTCCACTATATCTACAATATTTGAAAGCCCAAAATACCTTGGCTGCACAAGGGAGAACAGGAACCTTTGATGGCAACCGCTATTCAAATAACCTGCACTCCTTCTCCCGTGATCATTATCTGCAAGTGCTGTGTGTGTCTCTGCAGGAAAGTTTTCATCCGGTGGGGAAAGAGACAGCAGGAGGAAGAGAAACTGACAGTGGGAAGAATCTATTGCAGAGGCAGGGATACACACGGGGAAGTGGGCTTAAACTGTCCCCGGCCTCTTCATCCAGACACTTTGTAGTGCTGACCTGCACGCGAACCAGACACAGAGTTGCTGAGAGGGGTTAACAAGGGGAGTAATTAAGGAATAAAACTATCTGCCAGCACTTTCTTTCTCTCTTTCTCCCTCTGACTTTTCCCTTCCACTATACCGCTCCTCCATCAACTCTACTTCCCCTCTCCCAGAGCCCTTTGTTGGCTCTCTGCTCCGCTCTAATCTGGCATGCCGTTCCCCTCCTAATTCGGGGGACTCATTACGAGAGTGATTATCTCCCTGCGCTCTGTGCGGGTTTAGAAGGAAGGCGGTGATGGCGTAGGTTGTCGAGCCATCTGTGTCGCAGCTTATAGCTTGAATATATTTATATTCCTGTGATTCCCTGCTTACTACAGTACAGAGGTTATCTGCAAATGAGTCAGATGTTGCAATACGAGTGACTGAGCCTCGCAGAAGTCACTTTCTTCGGCCAGCTTCGCCGATCATCCACCACGCCGGTTCAGTGTGACTTAAAGGATTTGCTACGTAAACAATAAGAAAAGGAGCATGACTTAACTCATGATTCCACATGAGTGGCTTATGAACTTGTATAGATTATTCTCTTGCACGACGTAGGATCAAAGGCCATTATTCAATTTCATTCACACTATTGGGGCAGTCTGGATTACAATGAGTTATAGCTAATAAGGAAATTGCATTGACAAAGTCAAAATGATGAATACCTGTGGAAATATTATGCTTCAAATTAGATTAAAATGGATTCTTGATTAGGTCAAATTGCATTAAAGTGGGGGTAGGCAGAATGTTTTTGGCAAAAATTCCATAATAACCTTTCAGGATATTGTAATTCAAGTGCTCTAAGAGATAATTAGAATCAGAACCTCCTCATGGCTCTGTTTTTAGGCTTTAAAAAATCTAATCACATGTCATTTCAGAGAGTGTTACTATTTAGTGTTCCTATTGGCTGTGCTCTGACTGGTGGGCGGTGCTTGACATTTCCTCAACTGATCTCAACATGGCTGCCGGGTTACAAACTTTCTATATTAATGACTAAACAGTACACTACAATGTTGTTTCTGAAAACATTTGAGGCATTACAGTAACAAAATATTGATTCATATTTGATCAGCGCTGCCTAGTTTGACCGTTTGATCGGAGTTTGCGAGTGATTGACAGCTGCTCAGAGGCGGCAGATTCCAGCTCAGCTCTAAATGGTTGTTTTCCTCCGGTCTGTGAAATCTTGCAGATGCCAGAAGGAGCACCGGAGGACACAGAGGCAAATGCTTATTTTCAGATCACTTTTCTCATGCACTGCTGTCAGGATATAGTGACCGTTTTATAAAAAAAACGTTTTTTAATTATATTTGCTCCAATTCTACCCACTGCTGCTTTAAATATTTAAATAACTCCTTATTTTTTGATTAAATAAAAATGAATCTATAATCAAGTGATGAGTTGCATGTTCTTCCATATATACTGGTTCGAACCCCATTTGGCTTCATAGCATCCATCCCTATGAATGTGACTGTTCCCCCTGTTATAGACTGGACCTCTACAGTCTAACATTGTGCCCACACTGATGCAGGACTCGCCCCCATGATCCTCATAGAGATTTAGCAGACAATTAAAATGAATGAATTACAGTAAAGAGTGTTTTCAATCATGTCCTCTGTGAAGAGAGAGGTTGCATTTCATATTACCACATGGTGGCAGTAGAGAGCAGTGTTTATGCTTGTGTTCTGTCTGATTTCATCCCTCCACAGCCGTCAGGGCCATAATCACCTCCAAGAAACCAAACTGAACTCTGCTCAATAGTGCTGGTTACAGATCCACCGTCATTGTGCTGTGTGAATAGGCTCTAATACAACCAGAATGGGGGAAAAATTACTGTAAAAGCACTCATGTTGGAATAATTGCTGCTGTTACACACATTCAGTATTGAATTATTATAATGAATTTTAATTTTCTTGTTCACAAAAATGAGAACTTGGACTGAATTTCAAAGACTAAATTAGCTTATTTGAACTTAATGTGTGAGGATAAAAGCAACAAATAACTAATTTCATGTAGATTAGTGACCGTGGATTTCAATAGCTCAGAGTGACTAAATGGGATGGCGGACATGAAGAGAGAACATTGAGCTGACCTTGATGATGTACTCTTACATCACCGACGAACAGAATGTACAGATGAAAGCTCTCTCTGTTATGTGATATACAGACATAGGTTGAAAGTTAATCCATAGGTGCGACCACTGTATGGCTGTCAGAGCAGCGATACAGCATGTCAACGAGGCTAAAATGTCCTATTGTTGTTGTTGAAGTAGTTCACTATCCTGCGTCTGATAGCTCATGAAAGAGACGAGCGTGGGAGGATATGGTGTCAGAGCCTTGTAAGAAGTCCACCGGTTACTGACGAGTTTAACTCATTAAACCACTGTTGCATTAAAAGCATGTTGCTGCTCCCGATGTGACCTGAATTAAAATGCGCTCGTGCCCAAAGGCTTTTTAAGGAAACACTAGTTCTTTTAATAACCAAAAATCCATTTGTGATAGCGGACGTTTTCCTGCACACTCAGGATTTCCATTCTTTGGTGCTTTGCTGCCTGCGAGTTCGACATGAGGCGGCAATCAATTGCTAATTCACACACAAGTGGACAGGAGACTTCAGTCGGGGCCGGCAACTCAAAGGCACTAATTCAACAGCCGCTCAGCCTGTTTGTATCCCAACGGGCTGTTCGTAAAGATCCACAGCGGCCACACGGATCCTGGACAGCGTGATTAATGTCCCCCTTACGCGGGACTGGAGTTGTGGATAAAGAGACGTGGATCTCTGGCAACTTTATTGATCCGCCCCGCCAAATAAAGATGACATTTGCTTGCTTTAATAGATCTTTTAATTTGTCATTCTAAAAAGCCAAAATGTGATACATTCTCAGCACTGGCACACCTTTAAAAAGGTCATGTAAGGGGCATGTAAAGAGAGACAGAAGGACAACTAGAAAGGAGACATTTTGCTGAATGAAATGTTGCCTTGCGTGCATGTATTCTGAGTCCGCCCATCGTTTTACCTCTGTCTCTCTCTCAAACACACATACACACACTCTTTATTCTGTATTTAGAAGAAAAGCCTTGGTGTTTGAACAGCTTTGGTATCAAGTTTGAGCTGAATAAAAGCGCAGACCTCCCTTCGAGGCAGTGCATGTCATTCAGGGAACATTGAGCCATCAAGCTAGGCGGCCAGAAGCATTGTTGAGAAATTACACATGGGGGCTTGTGATTTGGCCTTGGTTTAACAAGGGAGAGAGGAGGGAGGATAGAGCATTTGGATTTTTCAAAGCTCTAAAAAACAAAAGATTCACACATCCGGGGGAGGCCTCTCTCTCTCTCTCTCCATCTGCAAACAATTTGTAGTTCATACTGGAGATAATGCCCACTTCCCCCCCATTTCCTCTCTGTCGTCCCACAACATTTCATCCCTCTTTCTCCGCCGCCATCCAGCCCTCCTCCTCCTATCTCTGGCCCTAGCTCTCGCCCTCCCTTCCGCCATCAAACGCTTTTGTGATC
>CAKAKQ010013503.1:0-23981 GCA_916700675.1 Helicolenus avius | reverse complement strand
ACCACGCTGCTGGAGGCCCAGGCTGTATTGCTGGGCCCGCTGGAGGGAAGGGAGGCACGGGAGAACCAGAATCAGGACTGAGTGAGGCAGATTTTCAGACCCTGGTACAGTATAAAGAGAGTTTTTCTAAAGGGACTCTGGTGCTTAGAAACAATACCGCTTTTGTCCACAGGGGCCGCCAAAATCAACATGAAATTAAAGTTCCTCATAGTAGCTTTAATATACAATAAATTTGTAACTTAGACATTGAAAACTTTACACATACCTGGAAAAACTATTTAGGCGAGCGTTTAAAGGAATTGTTTGACATTTTGGGATACAGGCATATTTGCTTTCTTTCCGGAGGATAGATGAGAAGATTGATCCCATTTATCTGTCACTCTGATATGACTAGGGTATTAATCATGTCGTCTAACTCTCGGCAAGAAGGCAATTCCCGAACTGTTCATTTAATACTTTTTGTCTGAAACCTGATATTTCCCTATCCACCACACCACCATTCAAAATTTCTCTCACTTTGTGAAGGAAACAGCACTTCAAGTAATAAGTTCTTGATTCTATTTCTCCAAATGAATATGCTGTATAAGTATAGCTTGCCACACTTTTATCGTAGATGCTGAATATCAATGTAACAATCCGGTTGAGTCAATGCAGTTGACTTGTACCCAAATATTGGTGATATCTCTACAGACTGAACATCAATCCGTAGTGTGCCCTTGACAGTGTTTGAGGATCTCTGTGCTATTTATTAGTTTATTAGTTTGTCCTGTCGTGTTGAACAACTGCAGACTGTTCACAGATACCTGTTGTTGTCTTTCCCTGTGACATCCAGACATCTCTCAAAGTCACTGAAATCGTTTCATTGAGCCGTCGAGGCTAAAACAGATTTGGTGCATACTTGTATTTTTTTTTTTTTTTTTTTTTTTACCAGAACATGTTTACATGATTTAATATTCAAAAAATGCTTTATTTTTCTCATGCAGCACCTCTTCTCACCCGCTGTCTGAAACGTTCTGAGCTCCTCCCCTCCCGAAAATCACTCTGTTGTGATTGGTCAACCAAACCAAACTCTCTGGACAGCTCCAGCTACGCTCTTACTAACTTTTTTTTTTAGGGCATGCCAAACAAGCCGTTATGCAAATGTGTTACTTGGTGACATCACCACATTAAAGAAGAAAAGACGGAACTTCTAACAAGGCAGTTCAGGAGCAGTGTTCCTGTGGGAGAGAGTAACTCCCTTGGCGTTGCATTTTGCGTTTTGCATTTAACTTTACAGACCTTTTATATGCACAAAAAAAAAAACATATAACACACTAAAGGAAAGAGAAAAAGCACAAACTTTAAAATATAATGACAAGTGAAATACTTTACAGATCATACCTGTGAAAAAGCTCTTGCTTTACTTTGAATATGTACTTCCTTTCCGGTGCTTTGACAATTACCTGTCATTCTGATTGTGTGGAGGGCTTTTGTAAGCTGCTATAAGAGGAAAGTATCAGTGAGAGCATGTGGGTGAGTGCCTATTTGTCTCTGTGTATTGATTCTGATTAGAAGTGGCGGCTCTTGTTCCAAGCATGTGCAATCATTACGTGGCCATACAGCGTGCCTTTCGAGTAGGCGTATGGGTACCACGGGTATTCAAGCTTGAATGTCCCCCCTGTGCACCGGTATTTGTGTGCGTGACATCTTGTCACTAAAGAGTGTTACAGGAATATGAAAAGTCCACTGATTAAAGTGTCACACTTTGGCCCACTCATTAATGAGTTTAGTAAGGTTGTATGGAGGCAACTAACAATGGCTCTTAAACACCTTAACCATTCTCACTCTATTCAAACAGCACTGACATGATGAGACTGATGTTATGCATTAATGGCAGCATGTGGTGTGTTTATGTTTAATGTTGACATGTGAAGCCAGGCGTTACTTAAAGTTCATAAAAAAAGGTTAGAATTAAAGCTTCAGTAGGCAGAAAGTTTTTAGCATCATTGGGCAAAAATTCCATAACATCCTTTCAGCATATTGTAATTTAAGTGTTCGGAGAGATAACTAGACTTCTGCACCTCCTCATGGCTCTGTTTTCAGGCTTTAAACAATCTAGCCCGTGATGGGAGACTTTGGCCAATCTCAGGTCATTTCATTGAGAGAACGTTCCTATATTCCTATTTCCTTCCTCAAAATGATAATTAATTGGTGGACAGACAAACATTTTTTATGAATGATTAATCATTTACATTTACAGTCATTTTTCAGGCAAATATATACACACCATACCTTAGTTCCTTTGTCTTATGTGATAATAAACTGAATATAATTGGGAATTATTAATTACAATTTAATAAGCTCACCTTGGGCTTTAGGGTATTTTAATAGGCAATAAATTAGAGTAATTTACTATTTTCATTTCATTCATTTGTCAGAGGAAAAGTTTAATTAATTGATTGATTGAGAAAATATTTGGCAGATTAATCTGCACTAAAATGAATGATAGTGCGGCCCTACTTTTATGCACTCAGGGCTGTAAAATTGAAGTCCTTGAGGGCTCTTTTGGGAAGCATTTGACACTCATCCAAATGCCTAACAGAAGCAGTAAAATGCTTCCATATATCACCCTCATTACGAGTGAAAAAATGCTGTCACACAACTTGTTCTTTGCGCCAGGCACAGCCATCAGCAGCATCTCAGCTATAACCGAATGCAAATAAATATTTGATGAAAATAATGAAATCATCGGGTGATGAGGGAGTACAACAGAAATACACTTTTATATTCTGTAGGAAGACGGAACACAGGAAATGGAGTCGCTCTCTGAATCTACCTCTCATCTCAGAGTATTACAGTATTTATTATGCTGCAGGCTGTTGGGGAGTGCAACCAATACTAATCAGACAGGTGGGCACTAGGTGTTCCTCTGGTAATAATGTAGTCTGCCTTTGTCTCGTCTCCCGCCTACTCATATATAGTGTAAACTAGTAGCCCATCAGATTACTGACACATGTTCTCCCTTTTATCACCACAGTGTCAGTTGTCTCAGGAATATGATGACTCAGCACATCTTGAGGTGATGCCGCGGGCTGCATATCAACCCTCAGTAACTAAAATATGTCTGTAGCATCGAATCAAGAACTGTCAAATAACTAAAGTGACGTTGATGTGCTCTGTCAGATTTTTCATCCAATGATATCATTCTGTGATCAAATATTTTGGATGTAAATCAGGAAATTGCTCATTTTAGACAATTTATCATTTAGGTGAATATCTTGTGTGGCTGCATGTCTTTAGACGACACTATTCACTGTTGGACTGACTGAAAAACTTCTCAACTTAAGACAGTGGAAATAGCATATTGGTATCAGTTGGGATCGTATTGAGCTGTTTGAGAAAAATCAAAATCAAAGCATACTTAGTCCTAGTGATGCCTAAAGGTGTGTTTTCATATTTAATTACAATTCACTTCACAACCTTGCAGATTTAAATGTGTTTTTGTCAAGAATAGTGTGTTTTGGCGCCTCATGTAAAGGTTTTCCTGGAACCTGGACAAAGGCGATGAATGGAATTGACCACTTTATTGATCATCTGTAAAGGCAGAGGGTCCTGGTGACCAATGGGATTGCTTGTTTCCATCTGACTGATGATGCCTTAAAATTGGTGATATGTCCCTGAGCAGAATCCAATCATCTGTCCCTTTGTTCTGCTGCACAGTATGCCAAGTCTTTTTTTTCTTTCAAATTGAGTAGCTCATTTTCTGGGTTGTTTTTGAGCGCCAGAGGAGATCTCTCTGCTTTGAGCACAATAATCCCCTCCTTTTGTCCTAATGTCAAACTCTGTGATCCACTAATGAGACCTGTTACACAGCTTTCACTCGACTGAATTAGATATTGACAAAGTAGTCAGTCTTCATTAGTCTTGACACAAGTCTTCAAGCCTATCAGCTGACTTTAAAGGTATCGAACATGTGTTTCACACACTACTGGAGCTAATGTGAGACGTGTGAAAAATATCTATAGTAAGCATTTAGTGAAGGTGGACTGGTGATTATGAGTAAAACGTTTTAAAAGATTTTCTTTCCAAGACACCTTTTTATAAACATTGTTTCATAAAAATAACTTTTTTTAAATCATATTTGCTCCATTTCTACCCATTGCAGCTTTAAATAGTAAAAAGTAGTTTGGAAGATGTAGTTTGACGAAATAATCTTAAAGTGGTATATTTTTGGCATCATTGGGCAAAAATTCCATAATAACCTTTCAGCAAATTGTAATTCAAGTGTTTTGAGAGACTTCTTATTTCAGGTTTTAGAAAATCTAGCATGTGATGGGAGACTTTGACCAAACACAGGTCATTTCATTGAGAGAGCGTTCCTATTGGCTGTGTTCCTTCAATGGCAGCGGCGTCACAAACTTTGTCATTTTACAGCTAAAACGTGCACTACAAGATGATTCTGAAAAACACATTTGAGGCGAGAAATAGGCACCAACGTAACATAATATTGATCCATATTTGATCAGCGCTGCTTGGTTTGACCGTTTGGTTGGAGTTTGTGAGTGATAAACAGCCGGCTCTCATAGACGGCAGCTGGACAGCAGACCTCAGGTCAGCTCTTACTGCTTGTTTTCCTCCAGTATGTTAAATCTTGCAGATGCCGTTATAGGAGCACCGGAGGACACCGGAGGACACAGAAGCACATTATTCTTTTCAGGTTACCATTTTCATGTACTACTGTCACGATATAGTGACCGTTTTATAAAAATAACTTTTTTTTAATAATATTTGCTCCAACATTGCCTACTTAAGCTTTAATCTCAAAATCCAATTACTAGGTTTTTTCAGCATTTAACCACAGCTCATAGTTGTCATTGTTGGATGGAATTTTGTCAGTTGTCAACTAGCGATGTGTCGCGAACGAGACGAAATTTGGCTAAATTATAAAAAGCAGAAGTGGTAAAATGAAGAGCAGTTTGGGAGCCGAACGAGCCGGATCTTCTTGGTGAGCTGAGCCAAATGATCTGGCTCACTAAAAAGAGCCTGAATTCCCATCACTATTGTCAACTAAAAACACTGGATCCTACAATTCCCATAATGCAACTCAACAGCGTGATTTGTTCGCCCCTCCCCTACCTGGTAAATGCCCAGGTATTTGAAATTTCCAACGGTTGTGTTCTAGAGTTTGTAAAGCAGTTATTTCTGATAAGAAGTTGTAGTATATTTAAGAGCCAATCATCACCGCAGAGCCATTGAAGACATTATGTAGCTGATGGTAGGCCTAAGTGTGCCTGGAAAAAAAAAACATTCAGCATTAATGTGTTTGGTTCAGCTAAGCTAGCTGCTTTTAGTTAGCCTCAAGTTTAAACGACGAAACAACACAACTATAATCACAGAAAAAGTTCCTCCGCGCCAGTTAGCTAGGTAACAGTTACTACTGGATGGTTGTGAATGCTAAATCAGCCCCAAATCAACCTACAGTCAGTTTTCTCCATACTGCATAAAGACGACTGGACCTACAGCTAAGCCCTGTCTCAAGATGAATGGTGTCCTACCTGGTGTCACCCTACAAGACAAACTCTCATCACCTGTCGAACAGGATAAAACCTGGCCTGGCATCATATCAGTGGTGATACACAGTCCAAACTTTCTTCATGCTTTTCCTGTAACAGAGCTGACTAAATCATTGGACTACTGTGAAACAATATCAGCAGTCATCTCAGTCAGGTAAGCTATTTCCATTCTGTGTTCCCGCTGTGTTTTAGTTGATATTGTGGATACAGATGCAAATGTTCTGCTGCTGTTTCTGCGAGCCTGTAGGAGTATTATAAGGTAGCTAGATATGCTCTTGCAGGATGTGTGACTGTTTTTGTTTGTTTGTTTGTTTGTTTGGCCGCTGTGCCAGGATGTTGTACTGTTACTGTTCAGTGGCCTAGTTGATTTTTATTTGCAAACTTGATTGCTGGGCTTGTCCTACTCTATCTAAATAAATTCAAAACATGAATCAGTATAGTCCAAATACACTGGGAGAAGCAGAGGATTTGTTTTCATTATTGAGCTGTCAGAAAGGCTTAACATCAGATGTTATTTTAAGAGTCCTTTACATCCGGACTGTTAAGTATTACATTTAAATTGTAGATGACAACTACCATAGATGTGTGTACAGTCAGAGCTATCTGTGTTGTGAATTGAATATATTCAGCCTATCTGACATCGACCACACAACATTTATTCTGTAAACTGGACAAACCTTCAAAATCGGACTGATGGCCTACAATCAAAATAAAACAAAAAATGCATTTTGTTCATCCAACATCTAAACCAGTCAGCTCTTAGATCAGGGGAGAGCCAAGCATTTCCCATCATGCCCTTTGCAGTCGGTGGAGAGCAACTGCAGCGCCTGGCTACAAAACCTGCAGCCGCCTTATAAAGTACTGTCTATCAGGCCTATTCATACTTTTTTTAGAAGGGCCAGATTTGAAAAACAGTGAATTGCCATGGGGCCGGACATTTCCATTGCCTATGTGTGATCTGCCAAGCTAGGAATTTAAATGTGAAAACAATACACCTTTTAATCTTAGTTGATTATTGTTGTAATAAACACAATGTTGCATTTAGTCAACTAAATAGTGGTTTTGGTCTATGTCGACTAAGATTTCTTTAGTTAATTAGTCGTTTTTTAGGCTTTTGCGTGATACTTTGTGGAGAAACTCAGTTTTAAACCCAACCGATTGAGGCAGATGGCCGCCCACCCAGAGCCGAGTACTGTCCAAGGTTTCTACCCATTTAAAGGGGAGTTTTTCTTGCCATTGTCGCATAAGAATGCATGCTTATGAAAGAGGTGCTCCAGTTTAATGGCTTACGTTGCCCCTGACGCCACGGGTCACACTCAATGACGTCAAAGTTGGAGAAAACTGACCGTTATCGTCTCTGCGGGAAAGGGTAAAATCAGTTTTTCTATACATGGGAAATTGAATGGATGAGTGTTCACCTTAAGTAGAAATGTATTTAAGTTCCTTTGCCCACAAATAGATGTTTCAGGCAGTCAGTGTTATCATATTGTCCCTGACATGATAGTGTAAACGAATGGAATTCCGGAAGAGAAATAATCCCAAAGTAAATCTGGCCTAATCCCCTGAAATGTCTGGAAAGAAATCATTGATAAGCGGTAGCCATAAAGGAAAGTAGATAAGGCCTGTATCTAAAAAGACTGCAACAGCCCCTTATCAGTGGTATTATAAAACTAAAATGTCCTCTTATCGGTTATTCACTGCTTAATGGCACTCAGTGCAAGGTGAATAAAGAGGGGAAAAAGGCACAGCAGTCTTGTTCCCGGGAACGATGAATGTGAAGGACACGGAAAGACTCTGATTCTGTGATTGTGTGCTCTATTGAGTGTGTGCGTTTTGCATGGGAAGATATTAATGTAAATTCAAGACTGAGTGGCTATTAGTAAAGAGATGAATTAAGAAAAAAAGGCACTTGAATTAAGTGGGTGTAAACACAGAAAAATTGGAAGAGAATCACGATCTTGCATGTAAATGAGAGGAAGTTTCTGCCACGGGATTAATGACCCCCCCTCTCTCTACTTTCTAGTCTGGTCAGCTCCAGCTTTACACAACACAGGTGGAGTCAAGTGCAGCAGCAAACCTATAGCACTACAAGCAGGGAATGAAATTAGTACCTGCCACCTGCCAAATAACAGGGTAAATGTTGGCTGTGGCAGGTTAAAATTTCAGGTCACTTGCCACCATGGCAGACAGGTTTTCCTTATATTAAGAAATGTTATTTTTAAAATCTATTCTAAAGCCTAAATTAAATATATGGTAATACTTAATTGTATAGGTCCACAAATTGGGCCAAATTACCCAAATATATATATATACCTATAAATATATTGAAAATTACGTAATTTATTTAATACATTTCCAGGAAAAGAATACAAAGTTAATTGATCTGCATTATTTCCATGTTTGCTGGTAAGTAGATGATAATTAGCAAATAACTTCTTTGAAATTTCTTTAAAAACTCCCTGAATCACGACACTAGCTACCAGGTTACATTTGTGTAGACAATAAGTCACACAATGGTGCTGATCAGAAGTGTCTTCTATTAGTGTTGGTTTTCCATCTCCGATGAAGAGCAGCGCCTAAGGGCCCTATTCTAACGATTATATACTATTTTAGCATATAATAATTAAATCATGTTTATAATAAAGTAAGTTTCGATATATTTTGAGGTAAATATTTGGTGTAATTTGGCAGTAATTCCAAAGAAATTTCAAATAGGTGACTTTCTAATTATCACCTAATTACCATGAAATTTGCGGACCTGTAAAATGAAGTGTTACCAAATATAGTCATTGATTAACGATACATGATATATTCCATAATTCTACCGTCTGGTACCTCTGAGTCAGTGTTTACAATTTTGGCAGACAAAAAAAATGAGTGGCCGGTAGAAATGTTCAGTGACCTGCCACTGTGGAAGGTGAGGAAAAAGGTTCATTTCAGACCCTGACTACAAGCTCTCAGTTAATATGACAGCACAGTCACAATGAGGGACAAAATATTTGCAGAGGGACAGACAGACAGACGGACAGACGCAAACATGCATCAGAATCATCGTACAGGCAGTGACAGAAACATAAAAACACATTTCATCTCGCATACAATAAAAAGAAACAAGATCTGTGTTGATGCAATTTTCTGTGTTTGGATACAGACATTGGCAGCTGAATAACATCTCACTGGCAATATTCCCTGCTCATGTTTGTACCAACAGGGAAATTTCCCTTGAGCATTTGGTTATCAACAGGTCTTAGAGGCACACACAGTCCCTAGAACACCTTACGCAACGTGATAAAATCAAATCTTTGCAATCGAAAAATCCCCGCAAAGTTGAATCAATACCTATCAGACAAAACCTCCACAGAAATGGTACATTATTTATAAGCTTTGCAAATGTTTATTAGTATTATCTGCGGCGCCCTTGTACTGGATTGATTTCTTTCTACAGCGGTGTTCCTGTTATTGTGGCCACCCTGTGTAGAAAACAGCAGGTCAGCAGAGGGATAATCTACTTTCTAGTTTCACTCCGCAGCTGCTGCAGCTGTTACTAAAAGACTCTTCTGGCACAGCTCCATACCATAGCCGAAAGAGTGTTTGTACGGTAGTCAAAATATGGCTTTAATCTCTACTTTCATTACCATGTACAGTATGTGCTGATGGTAATACGCTGAATGGCTTTCATTAAAGCAGCCTGAGATGGAATTGTCTTTGGTTAATTTCACAACACCTAATAGGCTGCGAGTTTAACTGCGGCACGGCAGTGATGATGACTGACGGCGTGTTTTTGGTTTGATACGGCTCGTGGTAATCACGCTGTCAGCCTCTTGACAGATGTTTGACAGCGTGGTTACAGGTTCACTCAAGTACCTGTAACCGGAGAGCGTGATCAGAGAGCAGAGTAAGTGGAGTGTAAAATCATCACCCACACAAACACACGCTCACCAGAATCCTTCCTTTTTCCAACTCTCCCTTCAAACCTCTCTATCGTGCTCAATCTCTGTCTCTCCCTGCTGGTGGCTGATTAATATTGGATGGCAAAGCTGTCATTATGTTTCCCTAGCAGGGACAGAGAATATAAGGTTGCATATATGAATATTAGGCATGCATTTCTCTAAAAAGACACGTGTGAATCCAGGTCCACAATGGCGCTAATAATATGGCAGAACTCATGCATTATAATTCCTGTCTATTCACTGCAGCTTGAAAGGAGACATGCGTTCTAAGTGAAGAATAAGCTCTCACACCGTCACCCCTTTTTAATATCAGAAACAGCATGGTAACCTTCCAATTTTCTCTTCAGCGAAGTGAGCAGCACTCCAGAAACTGTTAGGCGCCTCCAGCTCCCACACGTCAATTGTCAGACTCTCACAACGGGGAGGAATCCTCAACAAGAGATTTATGGGTGCCCCGGAGGTCCAGACACCTTGTTGGATTACCTGATTGCCCGTGGTTTCAATTTCGCATTATAAGGGATTTACAAGTTGAAAGGATTTCATCGGTGACTGCATTTGCTTATGATATTATGGCTCTGTTTGATATATATGTATCGCACAGTAGGGATGTCCTTACGCTTGAGTGTATTTGCTCTCTCATAATTTCTTTGCAAATTCTCACTGCAGTATGAAGTTCTTATCGCCGTGTTTCGTACATGGCGGTGGATTATGTTTAAATAACTGTCATGCAGGTTTCTGCACAGCTCTCTTTTTGCATCGTGTTCCTTTCATAGATCTGTCAGTGTTTTTAGTTTGGGAGTTTTTACTCTGTGCATCGGAAATCCTGGGGGCCGGGTTTCAAGATAAGTCTGAGGGGACCCAAGATGATTAAAGCGTCCTTCCAGACAGTTTTACTTCCTGTTTTTTGGTTAACGTTTTCTCTCAAACAGAGGCTGTATTCCAAACCCACATATACTGGTAGTACGTACTGATTTGGCCAAAATTTTGCACGTAATATGCAGTATGCAAACAAAAGCAAAATCTACAGTATGCCAAAAATACCCGGATGTCATACTGATTTGGAAAAAATGTCCAGTATGCATCGGACCAGTCTACCTCGCCCACTATATCCCACAATGCAAAGCGCTGGACTGGTACAGGCTACGGTTACAACAGCAACAGCAGCCACAAACGGCTAATTTAAAAAAAAAATAATAATAATTCGTAGGTATTTCATCACTAAATTCACTTCTGAAAATCTTTGAGGCGAGAAACCAATCCCAGACCGATCAGTTTTTAGATATTTTTTGAAACAGTCGACAGAGTCAGCCGATCTAACGTGTTTGGGGGAGATTGTTCCAAAGTCTGGGTGCTACGACAGAGAAAGAGCAGTCCCCTTTGTTTTTACGTTTGGCATACGATATAGCCAAACTATAGCCAAAATATGAAACAGGTTTTTGGTTCAGAAACGTTGAGATTCAACGTATAGGTTGTTTGCAGAAACGTACAATGCCAACATTTTATTCTGCCTCCTGGGTTGCACAAGTAAGATATTGCTTCATTTTTAAGGATCCAAAATCCAAAACTGTTGGGAACCACGGTCTGTTTCTTGTTGAATCTTGTGTATAAATAATCAAATAGTTCATATTTTTTTATTTAGATAATTTTCTCCTGAATTATGTAGATGGGTTTCAATTTCATACATCATCCAGCCCAGCTTTTTATCTGCAGTTCAAAGTAGTTAATGGGGTACAACTCCACAATCCAGCAGCAGACTGTCATGGTACATTGGAGTGGTTATTTTATAAATGTGCTGTCATTTGTAATGCTATACTAGACCAGAATATATGGATGAGGAAATGCAACAGATTGGATGTTAGAGAAATAGTAAAATGTACTAGATCTGAAATAACCACCTGAATTTGGTTTGAAAGACTCCTGCAGCATCGTATTAACTGAACCGTGGAGACAGCTTTGTTGTGGGATTGCGGATTTGTCCCACATTAAGTGTGCTAAAGTCGTGATGGCGTGCTGAGCTGCGTGTCCAGTGTGAATAGAGAGATGACAGACTGTGGAAAATGAAACCATACTGTACCTGTATGTACTTATAGGTTAGCAATGAGGACAACAAATAGGGAGACTATTCCTTTCACTGTGTCATCCGCCAGAGACTCACATTTACTAGTCCTACTGTCTTGACCTGATCCTCTTAACCTTTTACTTTTCAAGTTTGCTTAAAAGTGGGATGACATAATAAAATAGCTGTTTTTTTTTTAACAAGAAGGATTGGTCAAACAAGCGTGTAAAATTATTGCCGCCTTTTGACATCAGATATAGTGTAACAGATCTTAGAGGAGAATCGTTCCTACACGGTCCTCTGTCACTGTTACTACTTAATCTGCTTGTACTCGCCTCTATTTAATCATCTTTTAAATGTGTGTGTGCATGCGTATCCGTGTGTTGAATACTGATATCATTTTTCTTCAGTTCATCCCGCCTCCCTCCTGCACTCATTCGCCCTCCTTTTCATTGTCTTCCTTCCTATCCCTCTGTGTAAGTGTCTTTTATTTCGAGGTCTTTTGATTGCAGAGATGTTAATTCTGCGTACGGCTCCTGGCCACCCACCTGCTAGAAACGTGTGCGTGACATGTTTGAGGGATTACTGCAGGGGAGTTTATTGCAGAGAGTCGTGGCGAAAACTAAAGCGACACACCAAGTGACTTTTGAGCTTTTCTCCCACTCAATTAGCGGCCGCAAGTCCTTTCACTGATTACATTGTCCGTGAATGAATTCACCACCACACCTTTACCCGTCTTCCTCCCCCCCTTCTCTTTCGCTACTGACAGGTGGACAAAAAAACCCTAAAATGATTCGACAGTGTTGTGCAAAGCGAGGGCAGAAGCTAAAGAAAGTTGTTAGCAGGGAGTTCACCGAGAGTCATCTGTGATTCTGGTAAGATGTGGGCGGAGGAAGAAGAAGAAGAAGGAGGCCTGAGATAAGAGGAGAGGCAATCTCAGAAGTGAATACATTAAAGGCTGAAGCACTTTGATGAATATTGTCAGAAGCTATGAAATACATAAGCTGCCATTGCGGCTCTTTGTTCTGCTTATCATAACGGATTCCTAAACAAGAGCAAGGTGACAGTTAATGGTGTTATTTGTGAAGCATCTTTTTTTTTTTTGAGTGATAAAAACATGCATTCCTGCTGAGTGATTTCTGTATTTTTAGAGTGGTGTAATTGACCCTCTGCTGCAATCTTTAGTGAAGTGATAAGGATGAGTTGCTGGTTACAGATGCACTAAAACTCCTTGCCACTGAACTGTAGGCACAGAGAGCCAGAGTCCCTCCCCTTCAGATGGACCCCATAGGACCTTATTTCGGAAAAAAATATGTACGGTAATGGCAAGAGACAAAACAATTCTTTGATCCCGTTTGAACCGCAACTTTCTTGACTTGCAAAATTATGTTTTAATTTGACAAACATCATATGTGTAATTCATGGTACAATTAATTATTTGTCTCTCTCTGTTGACTACTGTTCGCTTTTTTTCTGAAATAGAGTCCCATGGTGGTCCACCAGAAGGTGCGGGACTTTGCCTCTCTATATGGATGCAGGATCAACAGTTTAAAGAAGCTCTATGTCCACGTGACTGCTGGTATTAGTCTCAGTGATGCAGGAAACTGTAACTGCACTATGGATCTCCCAAACACACACATGCCAACACACACACACAGCATCCTCCATCTCTCTCTGTCTCTCTCTCTTTCCCTTTCTTGCACCCTGTTTGCTCAGGCACACATACAGTAATCCCCTGCATCAACATTCTCCTTTTGATACTTACATAAACACTCACTCATGCACAGTGGAACGTTGGTAACAGTTGGTCTTTCTTGGACAGCATGGGGTCGAATCAGCTTTAGAGGATTTAAGGAACAATCACAAACTAAGCCTTTGAGGAAAACAAGACTTTAGTCCACAGGCATGCATGAAGTGCTTTCCATCCATTTCTTGTCTCTTTTTTTTGGTGTATTTTTGGTATATTTTTGGTGTTCACCTCAACACCCTAGTCTATATGTCCTATGAATAAGGGTATAGAGGGGAAGTAGTTGTCTCATTTTAGTCCTCATCTCATTTTTAGTTAAAGATAGCTCAATGTACTACAGTTGAACATTGTAGTTGCTACTCCATAATCTATATAAACATCCAGACAGCCCTTGTGTTGGTGCTTTTAGTGCGTCTGTGTGTGTGTGTTTATGTGTAGGCCATGTAAACCTATAGCGTGAAATTGATATTGATATTGGGCCTGTTTTGAGGTCGTGGGCGTCAAGGGGAAGTGAAAATTTCCATCAACATGCTTCACAGGGGTGGAAATAGCAGTTTGTCATGCTTTATATTAGATATACCCATACAGAATCACACACACACACACACACACACACACACGCACTGGGCACAAATGCACTCAAATCCCAAACCTAGAATTTCTAACAAGGTGTTACAGTTCGACAAATGTGCACAGCATGTAGGTCGCAGCAGGAAGCAGCAGTGTGATTGGTAGGTAGGTGTCAGAACAATCCGTTTGGCATTGAGAGCTGCAGACTGCCGTAAACAACGAAGCCACTATAGATGAATAGCAGAATGAGTACTAAATCTTCCCCAGCATTCCCATCATTCATAGATCAGCCAGATAATGGTGCAATGACAAAGCCTGTAGCTTCTAAATTGCATATAATATTTTGGCTCTACCCCATATTTCCTGTGCCTACATCATGTGTACTCCATAACCATTTAGCCAGAGGGACAAACAAATGGAGCGGACAGCAAAGATTAAAACTTCAATTTATTCCTCCTATATTTCACATTGGTAATTACTTCTCTGTGTGTGAGATTACATGTGGTCGTGCTGATGTTGCAACTGTGAAATGGCAGCTCTTCAAATTATTACTGTATATCTAAATTTTGCACGTTTGGTACAGTTCATGGCTTGGACTTGTCCTGAGGCGACAACTACATTATTTATTTTATAATGTTGCAGCTTTTGAAATTAGTCTGTCGCTTTTTTTCTGCTGTACAAGCAATATGCGTGCTTCAACATGCTAGTGTGTATGAGATTTAATTATGCATCCATGTGTCGCAGTGTTTCCTAGTGTATGTATGTTTTTATACTGGTATGTATGTATATGGTGTATGCATACATACATACATACATACATACATATTTGATTGTGTATAATGTGCAAAAAAATGATCAAATCACTTTATACAATCAGGGTTGGGAAGAGAAATTGTACACCCCTCATCGAGGGATTTGAGATGAATCATCGGCTATTATTAGTTGGTTTGGTATTTGCTGCTGGCCTTTAGATGCATTATTTCTCCCTTGGGATTTTCCTGTGACAATAATCCCTTGTTCTTTCGGAGGATACAGACAAAATTACTAGAATGACAATTTCAGACTATCCACAGACACGGGCTGTATTAAAGCCGAGATAAACAGACACTGTTCTCAGGTAATGAATATGGGCTGTTTGGCAAGAGATGTTCCGTCTCATGATAAATTTATTTCATAAGGCCTTCTTGTTTTTTCATGCATCAATATTATTCCAGTCACTGGTCTCTACCTACAGTGAAAGTAAGAGTGCTACTCATATATCTAGTTCTGTTAAAGTATATGTACAGTGACTGTAGCCCCATTCTGTTATGGACAAGCAGAGTGGCCAAATAGTAATTTTTTAATGTGTTTGATAAGATTGTACAAAGAAACACATTTTTACAACACGCCAATATAAATATTATATGAGTGCTGTGGCAGGAACACGACTGGTCAGCACAAAGTTTTTTATTTTGTTTTTTAAGACGAGTCCCTGCATCAATAACATCATCAATAAACTGGGTGAATAATATTTTACCTGCAATCAGAGGTGCCGTTAGGGTTATGTTTCTTCGGACCTCCATCTGACTGAGCAAAATTAGCAAAAAAAGACAAATCAAATGCACACAAACTTTATTGCCAAAGCACAGTAGTGACTATAGGGAGCTTTTTTAAAAAAAAATTTTTTTTTATATCACAACAGGCAGAGTCTGAAATAAGCACCCGCTACCTGCAAAATGCGGGTTATTTGCTGGCAGTGACAGGTAAAATCGTGCCACTTTGGCAGACAGGGAAAATACCAGGGATGGGAATAGAGAACCAGTTCCTAGTTGTCCAATTCCTAGGCATGTCATGCCTCCATGTCAATCGTTTTCTTCTCCGATGCTTTCCAACTGTTACGCATGCACAATGACTCATACGCACGCTGTATCAAGTTTCAGTTTGTTTGGGACTGGAGCCATGGTGGAAAGAAAAAAAAAACTCTCAAAAGCATGGCGCTACTACTACCAAACCCTATTTTTTTCCCTGATAATGCTAAACTGTGAACAACAAGTCTGTGTTGAAATCAACAGGGGGAGAGTTAGTAATGTTACCTGTTAGAAGCTGTTGGGCAGCACAGTCCTGTGTGGCTAAATAAAGGAGCTACTAATGTTAAGGTATAATGTATGAGGTGCCATTGAGTTACCCTCGAAATTATACTCCTCCTGTGTTTGTCGACCTCAGGCAGCTGAATGCTTATCAGAATACTACGACTGTCCTTGTGTCCTGTGATGTCTTGCTTTCTGTGTTTGACACAGCTGCGCCTTGAATTTCAGCAAGTGAAAAATGCTTCCTACTGTAATGTGAACATGGCTCAGGGACCTCGGTTTACATATTTGTGTGTTACTGATTACACAAGTGCAACCCTGGTGTTTTCCTCTCAAAATTCATATTACCTGCTGACGTCTCAGACAAGCATACCTGCAGGTTGGAAATAAAGTGTTGTTTGTTTAGTGCCCTTGATGGAGAAACCAAAATTGTATTTCAAGACATTTTAAATTGAATCACATTCCATATATCATACCCAACCCTGTCTCCTACAAAATTATGTTCGCATACAACTAAACTGCATTCTCAATTATGTTTCAAGGGAAATGTATTTTATCCTTGATTGCGTTCGTACTTTTAAACAGTTTTAAATGCATGTTTAACGTTGTAAATTGAAACAAAACAAAACAAAAACCACAACAAAACTACTTTGTTGGGTTTAGGCAACAAAACGACTTGATTAGATTTAGTTAAAAAAACACAATGACTAAAATAAGTTGAACGTTGACTTTTAGTTTCACACGGGACACAAACAGCGGTCTCCTGTGCAAAAGTTCGGTGTTTGTTTGACTTATCCACCACCCTAACCTCCTCCCTACACCGACTTCATATTTGTGATACGACGTAAAACAAATGTAATCCGCGACAAATATGCTTCCCTCGAAACTTAACTCACAATTCAGTTTGGTTGTATGGGAACGTAACTTTTAGGAAACAGGGCTGAACATACCAGAATACTAACCAGTTGAACGTACAGTATATGCAACCTTCACATGGAGTAGGCCAAAGTGTGGTTCATCTAAAAACCGTATCTAACTATTGGATCTAAACTTTTAAGTTTTTCGATTTAAGCCAGTTTTAAGCCCAAATGTTCCAAAAGACTGTCCTGTGGGGCAAACGCCCCTGTCTGTTTTGGTCAAAAGATCCCTGCCAACGTGTGATTAGTATCCCTGCACAGTAACTCCTTTACTTTTTATTAGAGATGTTCCTAAAGACTAATTTCTAATCGAAGCAAATATTTAAATAATCATTATCGGTTGAATTAGTACAGTGAAGTACAGTACCCTCCCACACCCAAAAAATAGGGCTTCCCCGAAAGCTACAGTGTAATTCGAACACAGGAATTTACAACGCATATAATGTTTTTTGTGTAAAATATATCGAACATTGAATGACATCAGATCTATAGTTTTATTCCTTCATTTAGCACAAACATTTCAAAAGTGGCAGATACAATTTCTGAGTGGCAGACACAAAACAATACTTGCCTGCCACAGTGGCAGGCTTTTTATACGAGCAAGGAGTCACCTTAATCAAAGTAGGCCTCTCTCCACTGGCCTGAATTACATCCACTAGAGTCAAAGCTCATTGCAGTGTGAGATGCTTTTGGCAGGCCTGATATGTTTGGGGTCGGACATTCCTCTTGTAAATTTCCATTTAAAATAAGCAGATCAATATTGGCTTTGCTTTTTAATCTCAATTCCCTCTCTGGCTGCTCCCTTGAGAACTCTTGCTTTAGTAAGATGGGGATAGGTGCAGCCTTGAGGGGCAGCAGGTGCACACTGCATCATGATAGCAGGGTGTGAATAAGTGATAGAAGAGGCCTAGGAAGTCTGGTTAGTCTGTGTTTACTCCTCGTCTCCCACCAGAGGCACACATGGACCATCACAGTCGTTGTGAACGATGGTAATAGAGAAGCTGACCCTGTCATTATCATTATCAACATATGAGTCCATCTGGTATCCCCACACATCATTCTCCATCTGCAGCTCCCCTAGGTTGCTGAGAGAATGTGTCACTATGAATGGAGAACCGTACAATATTTTAGACGGAAAAGCCTCGCGGTGACCTTCAGTGAGGACAGAGACATAAAGCATCTTTATTCACAGAGGAGTTTGTTCACAGTCTGGCTCGATGCAATTCCAGTCCAATGTGTTGTGCCACACTGTAACTACTGCCTGATGGATGGTGGCAAACAGCTGTACATCACCGAAATGTTCCATCACATGCAGACCGTAAATGGTTTATTTATGTTTAATGGATGCTTGTATAGCTGTTGCTGCTTCTGGAGTGAGGAAGTGTTGTGTCGCTTCCTTCTGTCAAATAGAGAGCTATTCTGGTAAAAAAAAAACATGATGGCATACCAGTGATGTTAGTGAATGTTTACACTACAGCATTAATGGTTAATACGATGGCAACGGGGAGACTTTCCCCAGTTTTCAGGCTTTGAACTAGAGCAGCATATTAATAGTGGTCAGTTTCAGGAACTTTCCAGATAAATATGCTGACTGCTCATTTATCTCTCCTGGTCTAGGGAACCTGCAGTCATTTATTATCTGTGATGCATGGTACCTCTCTGATGCACTGTGAATTATCTCTGCCAGGAGGTTATGTATTTGTTCTGTGTGTGGGTGTGGGTGTGTGTGTGTGCGTGTCAGGGTTATTATAGTAAACTAAAACTGAAACGAAAACAAAAAATAAGCAGTTAAAAATATTTCTTCGTAAACTGAAACTAAATAAAAACAATATCCGTTAAAGAAAATCTAAAACTAAACTGAAACAATATTGCCTAGGTGAAAAAAATAATTAAAAAAAAAATAAAAATTAACGTATATTATTTTAGTTTTAGTTTTTAACTATAATATATAAATACCGAAAAAAGTAGGGATGCACCGACACCGATACTGAATCACATATCAGGCCGATACTGACTCAAATAGCTGGATTGGATATCGGTGACAATGGGGCGATCTATTCAATTCAATTCTTTAGATATTATGTAGTTTATATACTATATACATTATATACTGGAATTATAAATCTTGTGTAAGTTTTGACTAGTTTGTTTCTGCATTAAAAAGGTTTACACCTGATTTTATAACTCCTGTTAATTTTGAAGATTGTTTGCCAAGTTGTTGGTTGTACAATTTATTATTTAAAAAATAAAAAACAATTCACTAAATGTATATCTATGTATTTATTTGTTACATTTTGTTTTACAAAGTTAAGAAAGCGATGTTCAAGTCAAGCCTGATGTTGCCTTACACATAAAAGAATTATCCCAGTCACTTTCACACAGTGAGGCATACAGCTTATTAATTAAACATTGGTATTGGATCGGTACTTGGTATCTGCTGATACCCAAAGCCCAGGTATCGCTATCGGTATTTGGACTGAAAAATCGAATCGGTGCATCTCTAGAAAAAAGGAAACCGTCTGAATTTCCATCAATAGTCGTGACATTGATCCAAAGAAATTGAACGGACTTGATGTTCCAGGAGATGGCGCTATGCTGCGATTGCTTCACTAAAGTCGCACAGGGATTAAACATTATGAGTGAGATGAGAGTGTATTTGTTTTGTGCGAACTGCGAGTGAAAAAATGCGTCTGATACATTTGCGGACTAGACTGGGGGCAATCAAACATTACAGCAGTGGCCGTTGCTGCCGGAGATCTGCACTCTATTTAGTGCACTTCTATGTAGGCATGTGTGTGAAACTGATACTTTCAGACTTCAGCACCGGGGCATGATTCATCTGAGTAGCCCACACGCACCATATATATATATAAGAAAAAACCCAATCAAGTGTGTATTAATCAACAGCGATGAATCAGGTCCCAGCTTATCTGTGTGGCGTGTGTGTGTGTGCCAAAGTGTGTATATATCCCTATTTGTGCACATAGGGGTATATTATCTTCACCTACTTCTATATAAGAGAGATGTAACAGTCTAATAGTCTTAGTTGGAGAAACAGGAACTTCGGCTCACACTCACTACACACAGCATTAAACTGATTGCTTTTAACACAAGTAGCACTACAAGGTCTGTGTGTGTGTGTGTGTGTTTGTGTGTTTGTGTGACAACTATGGCCTTTAATTTCAAGACAGGCTCTAAAGCCAGCATTAACGTTAATGCCCTGGCAGTGCCACTCGCGCCTGTTTGGTAATTTCCTAGCTCAACCCAAACCTGCTTGTGCCGAGCTGAGTGAAGTGACACAGCTGAGGAGGAGATCAGACTGCACAGTACAATTTGGTTCTTGTTTTGCAATTTTGTTTCTGCTTGGTCTGACCATCTCTTATTGTAGCTTCAGATGGCGAAAGTGCACAGGCAGACCTCGCAAAGATAACATAAACCTCCCTATAGTTTGATTTTTGTCAATTTCATCACGATGGGATTTGTTGAATTGATAGTTCTTGCTAATACTCTCTGCTATATGTTGAGGAATCTGTAGGATTCTTGCTTTCATTTGATCAAATGCCTGTTCATCAAGCAGCAGCTGCCCCTTCTCAGCATGAACTCTTATGTATTATGTATGTGTACCTCAACTGACCCCAACTATAGGAAAGATTGAGACAGACAGACAGACAGAAATACCTGTGGAGTTACAAAACTCATTAAACACATATAAACTACAGCCTACAGCAGTATCGTGAATTGCTGCTTTCAGGTAACAGAAATAATTAAATTCAGTTATAAATTTGACGAGATGATTAAAGCCAAAAGACATAGAGTAAGTGCACCAGCGTTTCCTTTAACTGCCTCCCAACTGCTCGGCAAAAGCTCGCCCACATGAACGGCAGTTCATTATGCCAAGGGAAATAACTTGATTCGGATTAGTTATTATATTAGTGAATTTTACAACTTTTAGTACCTAATGATTAAAACTAGGGCTATGTAAGTGTTCACACTGGGAAGTTGATTTACCCCCTAAAATTATCTGCTGATTTACAGACGTCTCTTTCCCAATGTCATTCTATGGGAAAAAGTATTTTTGGGCCCAATGGCATCACATGACGAGCCCAGAAATTGTGATTCCACTCTTTGGCCACTGTGAAAATCGGCTTCAAAGCCCAGCGTTGTTCCTGGGGGCTTGGTCAGTCTCCAGTCCATAACTTTCTGTTTACTCCTCTTGGTTTATTTATAAAACGTCAGTATGAACACTAGGGGTTGAAGAAATGATTGATACACGAGTATTGCGATATTATGTTGTGTGATACTGTATCGATTCTCCAAAACACTGTAGCGGTTTTTAATTATCCGACAGCCCGCCGTCGTGCCCGGCCATTATTGATATATATCCATATTTTCGAGAATGTGGCAGGCTGTTTTAAAGCTTTAAAGTTAATATACTGGTATCATATGAAAATAGAAAACTTAAGGAATCCATTGGTACCAACCATGTTAAACCAGCTTGTCGGAAGGAAGCTAAATAACGCTCCAAAGTTACTCTAAATTTTGGCGAGGAAAAACTGGCATGGCCATTTTCAAAGGAGACCTCTAACATCAAGATATATGAATGCAAATGGGTTCTATGGGTACCAACTAGTCTCCCCTTTACAGACCAATTTCATGATAATCACATACATTGTGGGGCAAAAACCATGCAGTTTTTTGAATGCAGTATAAATGTGGTGTTTTTGCCTATTCTAAAATGATGTATTGCAGGTATGTTCTTTATACTATGACAGCTTTCTTACATCAAATTAAAAGTAGTTGCAATACAAGGCCTTGCTTACAATATCACAATATATTGCAATATATTGAATACCCCTGAATTACCCCTGTATCATGTTACATATCGTATTACCAGATTCTTGCCAGTACAGAGCCCTAATGAACACATATCCGAGCAGAACTAAAATGCATAAATGTATAATCTTTTCGCTTTGCCAGGACCAAATGAATTGAGCTACAGGTGTGAATGCACCCTTGAGGCACTCCGCTACATCTCTGAGACCAAATGCAGTCATCAGGTGGGGCATTTTATCATTAAATATTTAAATTTTGACTGTAGTCATCGTCCTGGAGGCTATTTTCAGTCAGTATGACCTAAAATGAACTTCTTTTGAACTTTTCCAGAGTTTCACCTTTGCTCTCCCAAACTATAATCGGGGCTTAAAGCTAGAACTACTGAGTTATCTAATGGCAGCAGCTCCTGTGTCAGGCAGACTGCCAAAGGGACACATTATTAAATCTTGTCTTAGGCATTTCATCTGCATTCCGGAAAGACAGCACCTTCTTCCAGAAGTTCGCCTCAGGTATACTGTGGAAACAGTGTGTCCTTCCTGTACTGTAAGATCCCATTTTCCAAACAGATTTAATGTCGGAAGTTGTTGGTATGAGTCTGAAGCGGGGCAGATGAGATTTGGATACGGGCCCCTGTGGAGCTTTGTGAGCTATGCGTGAAATGATATGCTGTGTGGGTCAGTAAGAGAACCAAACCCGTCAGTCACTGCGGCCGCCTTCTGTCTCTCTTACTGGATGATTGTCTGTGCTTTCTCATGCTGAGCACCGCAACGTCTGTCAAGTGTTTGTGTGTGTTCCGTCCTGTATGTGTGTGAGTGTGCATGTGCACGCGTTTCTATGTGCATGACTAGTGACGTCTCTCTTAAGTGCGTGTGCATTGCCGCTAGTGGGAAGCGGTGTCGTTCGGTTGCAATGATGAACCCGGAGGCCTCGCCTGACAGACTGAGAGACAGGAATGATGTGATGAAAATTGGCGTTGACCACCTTTGTTTCTCTCCCAACGCCTTCACTACATGACAGAGCATGATAGACAATCAGCTGTCAGTGGCTGCTGGATGCCGCTGACTTTTAAGTTCCACTCTGTTACGAGCACACGACATCTTCTCTATTTCCATGCACTATATAGTAGGCTTCTATTACTTAAATGAATAGAATAATGATTGAAAATTTCAGTTTCAGTTTGTCTCCAGTGGTATTTGAGTGTCTATTTCAAGCCAATTTCATTTACATTTTACTGTACAGAATGATTTAAGAAACAAAATAGATTCTTTACATTTTTCATTACATGTCGGCTTGACTTGCCCCCCTGGGACATTTAACATTTTCTAGTCATCTTTACATAAAAAAAATTAATAAAATTTGATGTACAAGGTTCCAGCCTGACACCAGTGGCATTACCTCACTGATACAGAATAGATCAGTTAAATTATAATCTCATCTCTCTATTCTGACATGTCTCCCAGCCAAGACACTAAATCTTAATTTGAGACTGCATTTCAAGCGTATATACTCAAGCACTGACACATTGCCATTACTAATGTGTTCTGTGGCTTGGCCACCTCTAAATTAGAGACCATCAGGGATTGGCAAATCTAACACCACCACCACAGCACGGCGTGAATTTTACCCCTCCGTTCTACTCTCAGATTTACAACCTGTCTCTGGTGTATAACTCTGAATGATTAAGGCCGTTTATTAGTCCCAGGCTCCTGACTGTCATACAATAATCAATCGGATACTTTACAGGTCCAGCAGCACACCATGACAAGGTGAAATTACACTTCTGATTTCTCATCATTCTCACTTAAATACTTCTCATAAATCACACATGGAGTGGAAGAGCAAGTCATTGCGGGCCTTGTAAAAGAACATATACGGTACCTATGACCATTTATATTGTATATATGCACATTTAATTTGAACATATGAACATCTTAACATTTTTCATTTCTGTTAGTGGATTTGTGTTGAGTTTTTATGATTAAGTGTAATTTTGACATTGTTCCTCCTCTATATTGCTTACATCTAGGGCTGCAAATAACAATTATTTTCATTGTCGATTAATCTGTTGATTATTTTCTCGATTAATTGATTAGTTGTTTGTTCTATGAAATAGGGCTTAAAGTTTTTTTATGAAACGGTCACTACATCCTGACAGTAGTGCATGAGACCAGTAATCTGAAAAAAAAAACATGTGGCTCGGTGTCCTCCGGTGTCCTCCGGTGTCCTCCGGTGTCCTCCGGTGCTCCTAATGGCATCTGCAAGATTTCACAGAAAACAACCAGTCAGAGCT
>CAKAKQ010013502.1:0-22790 GCA_916700675.1 Helicolenus avius | reverse complement strand
GCTGTTTGAGACCTTGATGGACCTGGTGGGAGCCCAGCGCTTCTCCAGTGCTGTCGGGCTGGTCACTATTGTGGAGTGTGGTCCTGTATTGTTAGGACCCCCTTTGCTTGGTGAGTACATCACCTTCTATATGAAGTTCACGGTCACCCGTTTTAATTTATTTCCGTGTCGTGTCTAAAAATGATGCAACTCTCTTTCTCTTCACAGGGAAGTTCAAAGATGTCTATCATGATTACAAATACACGTACCAGGGCTGCGGGATCCTCCTCATCGTTGGCAGTTTCATCTTGTTTGCAGGGATGGGACTCAACTATCGCCTGCTGGCCAAAGAGAAGAAAGAGGAGGAGAGGAGGGCAAGGGTTGGAGGTAGAGAACAAAAGTCCAACAGGGACAATGCTTCAAAGGAGATGGCAGAAGCTAGGAACACAGAAGACACTGTCTAATGTTCTGTACCAGGTTAGGTTACATGTTTGTTCAATTTAATCTTGTCTGTGAGGCATATATACACAGGTGTGTGTGTGTGGGGGGGGGTGGGTGTGAAGAACCGATGGTTGAGTGAAACAGGACAGCGTTCTTCCTCTGTTTCATGATTAGTTGTTTTTGAAGACCACCACAGAAAGCCTCATCTGGAATTTAATGTAAAACATTTACACACCTATTAAAGCCCTTTAAACTCCAATAAAATACCTCTAATATTGTTATAGGGATTGTTTGGAAGACTATTCAAGTTTGCTCAGGCTTTAATGTCACTTATACTGTTAGGATATTAATGGTATTTTTTTTAAATTTCAGATCTATAACCTTTCTGAAGTACACCATTTCTGGTATTTTAACCTTCTAAAATGTGCCGTCAAATAGTTACTTTTCAATAGGGAACATGCAAAATGCAGAGCTAAATTTTTTTTAAATACGATTGCGAACGTTCTCTGTGAAAGTGCATAATTATAGTATTCACCTCACTATACTTGCAAAACACATTTATAAAGAAGTTTTCCTGTTTACAAGGACCTGCTGACTCAGTGCCGTTTTGGAAGGTTTAAAAACATCCTTGGTGCCACTATCACTTTATGTATTCCACAAATATATTCATACTAATTCTCTATTTCTCTTTTAAACGTGTTTTGCTTTATTGGTCCATTTTGGATGATGGATGACGGGAATTATCTATAATTCTGAGGGCATTAAACCTCGTCGCATAGCTTTGTGTATTCACACGATAGAAAAATGTGCCACTGACTGCAAGTTACTGTATATTGAGCACGTGTCAGAAAATGGAATAAACTGTAATTTGA
The DNA here is from genome assembly GCA_916700675.1 of Helicolenus avius. Classification (NCBI taxonomy): domain Eukaryota; kingdom Metazoa; phylum Chordata; class Actinopteri; order Perciformes; family Sebastidae; genus Helicolenus; species Helicolenus avius. The sequence goes on along the minus strand of CAKAKQ010013502.1, from coordinate 21,498 downwards.
CAAGAACACAAAAGTCGTCTTCTTCGTATTCTGTGTTTCTCATAAATCTGAGATCGGGAAAATGTTTGTTCTTTAGAGATTCACTGACTGTTTTTCTTAGAAACTACACCAGTATCATGTCATTAACTTTTATTAAACAGACTGGGTAGAGGAAGTGCATTACTAGATTTACTGCATAGTCATTTGTGTTGTCTTATAAGACAAATGCCTCCACAGCATTAAGTAATTTTATCAAATTATGCTCTTGCCGTTTTATAACAGCCACAATTAAAAAAGAAATATATATATATATAAAGTAGGCTTAATATAACATTGGCTGGACAATAATAACCTCTGACATTATTTTACGCTGGTTGAACCTAACGTGCAAAGCTAATTATGTATTGTTGATCATTTCAAAGATACAAATCAGTACAATACTGCACTTCTCATTAAACAGAATGACATTCAACCAGCAGAACTAAGACTTCACTTGGTGCCAAAGGTCTACTTATGAATAAGGAAGCAGCTTTTCAGCAATAATCAAGTCTTTCTCTTGCAGCATAAATGAATTTAAAATGTAAAATGTAGAGATATGACAGAATATTCCTATGAGTGTCTAATAAGAACTAACTTCTAGTAATTATATAACAAAGACAGAAAGGAAAAAAACACACCTTCCTATTGTTACTATAATGAGTAATGTTTTTAGAGAAGGGCAGTAGTTGTATCTTGCTTTCGATGAGACTGAAGTGCTGTAAAGGACCTCATTATTGTTCCTCTGCATAAAAATATTACACCTGCACACTTAACCTTCAGCAATCTTTTGCGACTTATTCCTATTTATATATATTCCTATTCATTACTTCTTTAAGCATTTTATAATGTGTCAGTCATAATCAGTTGTGATTTTATTGCTATATTGTTATACTATGCACAGTAGGTCTATAATGACATTACAGGGTTAAGGTGGTGTGTTTAGTGTTAATAGTTAAAGTGCTTTCCTGTATTATTTATGGCCTGTAGTCAGGTATCATTCAGGTTTTAGGAGCAGTGTCCCAGTCAGGATGCTCCTACATATTATGCAGCAGGATAAAGAGATATATTCTGAGTTTCTACAGTGAATAAAAGACACTAGGAGATATTGGGGTTGTGGGTCCTCCCCCAAGGAAATGTGAAGGTTTTTGACTTAAAGAGACTGTTTGAAATGCTTTTTAACAGCAACACCTGTGGCCGTTAAGTCAACGTAAGTCAGCGTCGGGCTCGCGCTTGCTCGCTCTACATAGACATGAACGAGCATCGCTCAGAACAGTGAGGCGACACGCGTCAGCTAAAACCACAATATCACTCTATATTTCAGCTGCTTGGCAGTAATGTTAGCTGACCAGACGAAGGTCTCTCCATGAATCACTGCTGATCCTAGTGTTGGCTTTTCCTGCCTCAACCTCCTGAGGGAGGGAACAGGGGAGACTCGATAAAGTTTCTCTCTGCAGAGCCCTGTCATTTCACAAGACACGGAAAACCTCTGTTGGTCTGGAGGAGCTGCAGAATTTATTTCTGCACAAACATCCACTGTACATTCACTACATATTCTCAGAGCTACGAAGTCTTCTGCAGTGTGTAGTGTGCATGCAGGCATGTGAGAGATGGAGCGAAATGGCAAGAACTAGCGCCACGTGTGAGTGAAGACAAGCAAGTAGGCAGAGTAGCAGAGAAAAAAGAAAGTAACATAACAATTACTACTTTATAATATTATGACTTTATTCTCATAAAGTTATGACTTTATTCTCATATTACGACTTTTTTTCTACTTTCTTCATTACTTCAACATTTACTGTATTGTAATCTGCCCAGCGGTGGCCGTTAACGTCTGAATTTGAAATAAACAGTTAACGTCTTACTACATTTGAAATAAACCGTTAACGTCTGAATTTGAAATAAACCGTCAACGTCTTACTACATTTGAAATAAACCGTTAACGTCTGAATTTGAAATAAACCGTTAACGTCTCACTCCTTGAACTCAACACTAAAGTCCTTGCACGCACCCGCCTACAATGGTCAGTTTATAACCGTTAACTAACGGTTAACTAACGGTTCAGGTCGTAGTAACGTTAAATGCTTTAAACTCTTTACATGTCCGTCCATAGGTAGGTGACTAGTGACTACCGGGCCGGTGTTTGGCTAAACAACGTTAAATGTTTTGCCTGGTGGCTATTTTGTGATTATTTAGAGGGAATTAACGTTACTGAATGTACATTAGCGGTTATATGTTAACGTCGAATAAGATAACGTCGAGTGACGTCGGTTAACTTGGCAGCTAACTGGCTATCAAGTTAGCTATCTTATCTATCTGAAGTGAATAGATAGTTACAAGCTAGTTAGCTCAGTTAGCCTAGCCAACGGGTTAACGTTGGGTTATTGGTTGAAATGAAATAATGTGAATGTTGTCTGATATTATATCTCCTTCTTGATAAAGTGTTAACCTGTTAACGTGAAGCTCAGTAACGCTACTGTACGTTGTTAGCTAGATAAGGCTGATATATAACCGGTATCTGTGTGGTCATAGTTAGATAGATAAAGCTAATATAATATAAACGGTGTCTGTGTGGTGGTTTTCAGGATGGAGAGAGACAGAGGGTTTAACTTCAAACTGCTGGTTCCTCCCAGAGTGAGTAACGGACAGGTCTCTGCTGTCCGACCTCAGGAGATCTGTGAGGAAAGCTGTGGTGACTTCATTAATACAGTGCAGCAGCAGGTAACAGGTTAATTTAATAACCTTCAGTAAATATTAATGACGTCATAAAATCAAGACCAATCGCTGATGCTAGCTCAGCACTGGCACAGCATAATTAAAAGACAACTTTTTTTTTCTTATAAGCAATGAGAGTCTTAGATATACAGTATGTACACGTGTATCCGTTGTTTTCCTTGTTGTAGGCTGTCTAAAAGGTAGTAGCAGGGAATGAAATTAGCACCTGCCAAATACAGGGTAAATGTTGGAACAACACAATTATTGTGGCCAATATAATTCATGATAACAACATTATTTAGAAATGTATAGAATATTTCAATCAAATTCATCTTTAACTGTTTTTGGGCAAATTAATTACACTCAAAATACAAGTGGGGGGGTGGAGACTGTAACCATAACTATATATATAAAATGATTTAAGAGGCTCTGAATTATTTATACAATATTATCATAGTGTATTATTAACATGATATCAATATTTCATTTTTAAATATCACAGTTATCGTCAATACCTATCGCCACCACCGTGGCAGATAGGATTTCCTTATATTAAGAAATATTTTTTTAAAAGGCAATTCCTGAGTTAAAATAGTCAGGGACTAAGGTTACATAATATATTCCATATTTCTAGTGTCTGGTACCACTGACTCAGTGTTTACAAATCTAAAGCGTTCTACATAGATTTCAGGAGTGGCAGACAAATAAATTGAGTGGCCGGTAGAAATGTTCAGTGACCTACCAGAGTGGCAGGTGAAGAAAAACTTAATTTCAGACCCTGGGTGGTACTCATTAATGCACATGATGACTAAGCATAATTGCTGTTTTCCCCTAGGGTTACAGTAAAGGTTTTGAAAAGGAGCAAAGCATGTCTTTCGCTAATACAAGCGTGGTGTCACCAACTAAATCAACCAGACCAGGTATTTTCTGGCTATATAATTTCAGCACAAAAGGTTGGCAAGTATCTTAAAACGTTATAATAAACTGATTATTGTCCCCCACCTTCAAAGACTTTCCCAAGATGAAAGTTGTGCCACCGATGGAAAAAGGCAAGGTAATATTTTCATTGTACAAAAATGTGAAGCATGAATATAGGATTGATTTGGTGATTAGGTGTTTATTCAAAGGTATGTCAATTTACTTCCTATCATTGTGAATATTCCCCCAGAATAATTGCAGTCCTGGAGAGCTTTATTCCAAGCTGTTTGATGAAGTTGAGAAAGTCAAGTGTTGGAAGGTCAAAGTTGACTCTGACACTGTGCAAAAGGAAAGGACACTCCAAGAAAACAAAAGAACAATTGAAACTCAGCGCAAAGCCATTCAAGAATTGCAGGTTTGTACCTCAGTGACAAGTTTCCTTTATCTGTCTTTCTCTCTCTGTCTCTCTAACCACCATTTTTTTTATCAAAAGATTATAGATAATAGAGGAGCAGCATACTCTAAAACCCTTTGATATCTAGTATATTGGTATCTATTGTGTGTGTTCTGTTTTTACAGTTTGGAAATGAAAGTCTCAGCGTAAAGCTGGTGGAACAGATCAGTGAAAATGAGGATTTGAGGAACAAGTATGGGTTTTGTTTGAAACACACTAGACATGCTCTGTAAAAGCCAGACAAACATGATGATCTAATTTTTAAATATAGATGTTTTGTCTGTACATAATGTCTTGTTAATATTACATTTTAAATACAGAAACAACGCCACAAGGAACCTGTGTAATATACTCAAAGATACTTTTGAGCGGTCAGCTGATAAAATGCATTTATGTAAGTAAAACGTGCTTCACATTTTTCTGCCCCAATATGTGTCTTATCCAGCCATATTATTAAAATGCTGAAAATAAGGACACATTGCTGCATATTTTACAACAAATCTTTACATTTTCTTCTAGTTGAAACTGAAAGAGAAGAAACACATCACATCTTTATGGAAAATTCTGGAAGGGTTCAGGTAAAACACCTCTAAATCTACATCATAATGAAGTATTTTTTATTAATAATATTTTTTTAGACAGGAATCCGTAAGCAGTTCTTCAAAATATTTGATAGTCACTTTACATGTAACTTTTTTTTGTAGAAACTGATTGCAGCATTCGAAAGCCTTCGTATTCGAGCAGAAGCTGATCAACAAGAGATGCGCAGAGGTTTTTTTATTTTTTATTTTTTTTACTATTACTGTAGCCTTTTCACTACAATAACTCCAATTCTTAAGATATTTTAATCAGTCAGAAATAACAATTAAATGGCATAGGATAAATTACAATTAAGAGAACATGTAAGCAACAAAAATTAATCATTTTATCTTTTTCCAGTCAAAGAGGCCTTGCTGCAATTTGAAGATCTAAAAGTGAAATATCATCAGGAATATAACATGAAAGAGGAAGAGGTTCGTAAAATAAAACTCTCTTCAGATCTGTTTATTTGGGAACTTTTGAAACAAACAGCTCAAGTATTGACACTCACATTCACAGGTTGCAGTGCTTCAAACAACGATTAAAGATAAGGAAAATGAACTCCAAAAACTGCTGCTTGACCTCCATGAAACACAGAACCACTGCAAACAACTTCAGGAGGCAACAAGTAAGATCATGATCAGATTTCAAGATTAGCTGCTCATAGCTGTATATTTTTAGATTCAGAATTTTGTAAAACAAAACTTTGTTTTGTAAACATTGTTTTGTTTACCAAAACAATGTTTCCTGTTAAACAACATTCAGTGTTTTGTCAACAATGTTTTGAATAACATTCCCAGCAGTTGTAAGAAAGAGAAATGCAAATGCATGCAAATGTTCAAGGATCAGTTAGGTTTAGTTGAAAAATAATAATAGTTATAGTGATAATTGAATTCTCATCTGGTAAACAATATGATTGAATGAAGGTCACAGTGTGAACCCATGATTAGGTTCTCTAGGTTTTGTCTTATATGTTACAGCAGCTTTGACTGCGACATCAATAAACAATAAAATATTATTACTGGTGCCCTACTATAAAATTCTAACACATTTGTCATCTATTAGTACACGTTATTTGAAGGAACACTAGAGAAGGATACCAAAGATATCATTAAATATTTACTAACTTTACAGATGAGCAGTATGAACTTCTCAAAAGCTCAAAAAACGAACAAGAATCCCTTCTTCAAAAGCTGCACACTGCAGAGCAGCGTTGTAAAGAGACTGAGGTGAGTGTGTTGAGATTCTTGTCATTTTAAGTGAAGTTGGGCTCTGTCGTGCATCGACTGCTTTGATTAAAAATGTGTTCTATCCCTCAGAAAAATCGTGAAGCTATTGCGGGAGTGCTGGAACAAAGCAAAAGAGAACACGCAGAGATGATTCAAAACAAAGACTTGAGCTTGCAGGAGCTCAGCAGAGTAAAAAATCAACAAGCGGAGAAGCTGGAGCAGATTCAGACAACCATTCAGGAGCTACAGAACTCACTCGCCTTAGAGATACAGAGGTATAATTAGCTCCTGAAAATTCAGAGCATTTTTCTGACCAAATACAAATTTTCCTCATTACGTTATGTTCCTGTTATGACCGATTTTCAAGGGCCAAGGAACTGGAGGATAAACTCATGGCGAACAACAAGGAACTTGAAAGGAGAAACACACTTCTAGGTAAGCCTCACTGAGGGAAGTATGTAGATATTTCTATTTGATGCTCTTTTAAGCTGAAAGAAAATGTTTTACTCAACAGGAGAGAGCATGGAGCAGAGTGCAAAGAAAGATGGGCAGATCAAAATCCTTGAAGATGAACTGGTAGGGTGTATTATAATTTTATAGAAGAGTGTACTCTTTGCTTCTCAACCATTCATCGCCGACACTCACTGTGCGCTATCCTTGTTCTTAGGACAAAACATCTAAAACCGTTGAGTCCATGAAGGGTAAAATTGATGTCACTGAAGTTAGAATGGAGGAACTCACAGCTGAGCTTTCAAGGAAAACTGAAGAAGCCCAGCTGTTTAAGGTGATACAAGTAGATGCTTCATCTCAGAAGGAAAAGGGATGTTTATTCCATTATTACAGATACCTAGATAACATTGTTTGTTAATACAGAATGATGCAGAGATTGAGAAAGCAGAAAAAGATCTACTGAAGAAGGCTTGTGAAGCTGCTGAAAATGCACTAGACAATTTAAAGGAGAAGTCCACAGAGACAGAGGTTTTTACATGATTTTCTTACTGCACTCATCATCTCTTTCCACTGTGGAGGGAAACTGTTTTTATATTCAATAATATGGTTTATTATAGACAGTACATAGCTACACTGCATTATATTTTTTATATACCCTCAGATCAAAGTGCAGGTGCTGGAGGGACAGTTGTCTACTGAAACAAAGAAGAACCACGAACTGACCTTTCAGATGGAACAACTGACGAAAGACTTCACGCAGCACAAGTGAGTTCTTAATAGCCAGCCATTCCATAATATTAGCATATCAAATGTTATATTAAACTATTGTAATCTAAATGTTTAATTTATGTTATTTTTAAGAGTAAAGTACAAAGAGCTATTATCCAACTTTAATGAGCTGCAGTCTGAGAAGACGGCCATTCAACAGCAGTTTGAGAGTGGATCTTCTAATGTGAAAGCTATTGAGGCAAACATAAAGGTTTGAATTATCCAATCAAATGTGATAGACCATATTCATTGTGTACATTAGTTTGCATTAGGTGTCAGTTTTTTTTTTATTATTACTGACTATCATATGAATGACACATTCTGAAAGCTGTTTTGACTGATTAGGTGAGTGAGAAAAAGGCGGTGAAGCTCACAAGAGAAATTCAAAGACTGGAAGAAGAAAACCAGTGTTTACGGTGAGTTTGGACTTAAGAGACCTAAAGAGGTTTGACGTGTCATTTTCGAGATTAAGATTTTTATATTTTCATTAAATAGAGAGGAAGTAAACTCCATTAAAACCAAAAGCCAAGGGACGGAGACTCTGCAGAAGAAAATTGAAGAAAATGTAAGTATGCCAACTAAACCAATTATCAATAGTAACACAAGACTTCATAATGATGCCTGTTCTGAAATGATGATTTCTTTGTGATTGTTTTGTGTATAGTGTGAACATCTGCAGGAGGAAATTACAGAAAAAGAGAAAGAGATTAAATCTGTGGAAACAAAGGTGATTAAAACGCTGAAAATGTGAAATGCTATTATTATTGATTGAATTGAAATAACAAGAAATTGTTTTTTGTTTTTTAGCTGTGCAATCTTAGGAAGAAATTTGAAATTAAACTAAGAGCCCAGGAGGAATACCAGAAAGAGGTTAGTGATGACTATGAAACTGTGGAATGGTATTGTTATGTATTCGGCTAACAGTTGAATTGTATATTTTCAGAATAAAATGCTTAGGAAACAAATAGCAAAGGAGAATGCAAAATCCAGTCAACTTGAAATTGAGGTATAGTGATGTTTTTTATCTTCCAGTTCTTAATATTTATATAAAACATTTAAACTACCAAGTATAACCCTGTATGATGTAGATGGTTGTTTTTGTCTTCAGATCAACGATCTTCACGAGGAGTCCCAGAACCTTAAAAGACTGAATGAAGAAGACCAGCAGAAGTTGCTTAAGGATCTTGAGTCCAAATCAGCCTTTGCAGCAGAGCTTGAGAATGAGGTTCCTTATATATTATGTTATTTACCATATTTTTAGCTCCTCATAATCAAAAAATAAGGATAAAAACACCTTGTCTTACAGGTACAAAAGCTCAGATTAACAGCAGCAGAGGCAATCAAGAACAAGGAAGACACAGAACTCAAGTGTCAATACAAGATAGCAGATATGGTCACACTGATGGAAAAACATAAGGTAAGGTCATCATAAAGTATATGTTTTACTGTCTGAAAATGGTCTTTCCAGCATGACTGTCAATCCAAACACATGTTGCATTGGAAGGAACTTTACTTTTTTATTAATAGAGCCAGTATGACCGAATGGTTGAAGAAAAGGATGCAGAGCTTGAGGAGAACAAGAAGAAAGAGGCAGAGGCTGTTGCCCATAGGAAATCTCTGGTAAGATGTTTTAAAATCATGAATTACCAATTAGTAACATATGAAACAAGATTATATATTATTAGATAATGAATAATTATATCCAAATCTAAATTCTTTAAATCAGGAGTTGGATCTGGCGAAGCACAAGACAGATGATGATCAGCTGAAGCAACAGCTGAAGACAGAAATAACAGAGAAGGTATGTTCTAGTTTGCTTTTTGCTTTTTACTGAAACAGCTTGAACTTAAGCTTTTGAGAGACAGTCCATTCTTTGAGAAACACTTTTCATTGCTGTTAGAAAAACGTACAGAAGGAGCTGACTGACTTGAAGAAAGAAATGTCATCAATGAAAAACGCTCAGCTGTCAGAAGCAAAGAACAAGCCGGTACAAAATCTGTACATAAGCAAATAGGTTGCCACTGATGACATCACATGTACTTAACCAAGAATTAATCTTTCAAATTCCAGTCTCCCGTCTCAAACTATAAACAAGGGAGATGCTCCGAGACTCCAAAAGAGAGCTCTATAAAGAGACACGTGTTTGACTTCACCAAGGCCAGGAGAACTCCCTCCTACAGCAGGGATGATGGAAGGACTGCAGTTATGAGGAAAGCTGTGAGTTTAATCTACCATATGTTTTTAGATTGATGCAGAAAATTATCTTATTTCAGGCACATTCATAATTGTTGAGGCGAGTTGGAAATCAAATAAAGTTGTCTTTACTCGTTTTACATTCTTACATAATTATTTCTGGATTTTTAATGACATTTGATGTTCAGGTTGAGTAAAAATACTGTATTATTGTGTATTAACTCACCTGTTAGTCCCATCCAGACCATCTTCCCATCAGGGATGTCGACTTATAATCATTCAGCAGTATTTGCCCTTTTCATACAGACACATTGCCATTATTCACCTAAATTGTGTATGAAGAAAAATAAGATGTTTTGGTGTGTGCATGTGCACACAAAGGCCGTATACTTGCAGTGGTGGAAGGAGTACTCTGATTTTTTACTTAAGTAAAAGTACTAATAACATAGTGTAGAAATACTCTCTAACAAGTAAAAGTCCTTCATTGAAAATATTACTTGAGTACAAGTACAAAAGTATTAGCATCAAAATATACATAAAGTAAAAGTACTTGTTGAGCAGAATTGTCCCTTTCAGAGAGTTTATATTATTACATATCATATTATTGGAATATTATGACTGATGCTTTAACACATAAGCAGCATTTTAATGTGACAGCTGGTGGAGGCGGAGCACATTTTAACTACTTAATGTTCTGCTGGATAGTTTAATCTGTAGCACAGCATCATATTTTATAAATAAACTGATCAAATGTTTTGTTTGTAAAATCTTCATCTGTAAAGCAACTAAAGCTCTCAGATGGATGTAGTGGAATAAAAAGTACAATATTTCCCTCTAAAATGTAGTGGAGTAGTATAGAGTATAGAGTAGCATCAAATTGAAATACTCAAAAGTAAAAGTACCTCAAAATTGTACTTGAATACATGTACTTAGTTGCTTTCCACCACTGTGTATTCTCATGTGCATCCATGTGTAGGAAAAGTGTCATTCTCAGTATGCACTGTATGTCAATGCGCTGTGAATGAGTCACTATACGTTATTACTGAATGATACTGGGTTGCCAACAGATAAATGAAACTATGATAACATTTCATGTCTTCTGTGGTTAAGAAATCTGACACTGAATCCATCAGAACATCACGTGGAACAACACCAAAGACCAAGGTAGATGACATTTTAATCTATTTACACAGTAAATTTTGATTGGATATGATGATAGAGACCAGTATAACATCAGAGTTTAGTCTATGTGATTCTGTCTACTACTATAGCATTCATAATCATAAAACTCAGACTGGCATTGATTTTGCATCATAGGAAATACACAATGAAGGCCTGAAAACCCCAAGAAGTATTACAAACAGGGTTAGCGGAACATCAAAGATCAAGGTAATATACAGTATTATTATGACATTTTCCAAAATGAATGAAAACATGAATGACTTTTGCTGACATTTACTCTTTGAATTCCTTTACAGTCTTACAGAATAAGGACACCTCCTGCTGCTGAAAAAGCAGCACGCTGGGGGAAGGGCATCATAGAGTTTGACCCCAAGTCTGACAGCTCTGATCAAAATGATCTCTTGGTGAGTTGTATTTTTATAGGTTGATGTTTTTTTTGTCAAAAGAATGCAATATCCTCGGTTTTGTGTGTGTGTTTCTTTTTATCATTTGTGCAAGATTGCCAGCAGAGCTGAATTGGCCTTCTCTTTCTCTTCTTGGCAGACCTTTGTAAGTGCACCCGCACCCACTTACTCTCCTCCACACTGCAAACTCAACATCTTCAGAAAGGTAACATGCTATTTGAGAAATGAGATTCATTGCATTCTATTCATGGACAAAAAAATAAAATAATGGTGACTGGTAATTTTTATTTAAAAAAATTGGATCAACATTTTGTTCAGATCCAGAGCCCTGTCACTCAGAAATCACCAGGGAACTCCTTGAAATTAGCTGCAATGAAAAGGATGAGAGATGCTGGTTGGACCGCTGTTACTGGCTGTGACAAAAAAAAGAAGACGACTAATGAGAAGATCTTTGCATAAATAGCGCTGTTACAGGTCAGATAAACTGTAATCACAAAGGTTCAGATGTTCATATTCCAAATTTGTTGACATGCATATAAGGCACTGTTAGGGATCAAATAGGCAGTAGTAATAATGATAACAGGCCAATTTATTTCTTAACATGCATTGAACGTATTGTTATGGATCAGTTAAACAGTAGTGTTAACAACAGAATGATGTAGGTGTTGTCAGTTTGTTTGGGGTTTGGAGGTAGATTTTAAGTGACTGCAAAGTCACCCTCTACGCTTTTAAGTATTTTGAACAAAAATCAGTTTGTTGTTGCGATGTTGTATTGAATAATTTATCTTTACTGGTGTTCACAAGAAATCTCATTTGTTCTGCACAAATTGATGTTGTTGGTTTGGAAAACAGTGTATTTATTTATTACTATCTTAATAGATTTAATATATTAATGTATCCTAGTATAGACAGTGATATAAGTAAATGTAATGTTCAAATCAATCAGCATTGTCCTTGTTTGAATGTTCTGCCCATCGTAATGTTCCCTTCCTCTCTGCCGTCAGCCTCTCATGAAGAATTTAAATCTCACAGTCTTGAAATTGTACTAATTAGTGGATGAGGAAAATTGGGTTCTGTCCAGCCTGCCAGGCGCCAAAGGTCACACCTCAAACTGTAGGAACTCTCTCTCCTTAATGAAGGAACTGGAGACGGAATTGAGATTGGTCTGCTGGGGCTGTTGGCACGTTGTCGTATATTGGATGGCCGTCATAAAGTCCTCCAGAAATTACGAGTGTGTCATCGTCTGCCACAAATTCATCTGATGAAAATTAAATAGGTGTTTTTAACTGCTAATAGACAGACGAAATAGTAGGTATTGATTGTGTGATGAAGGGGAGGTCCTTACCCGTGTCACCAGTGTTGTTTAGAGGTTGATGCAAGTATTGGATTTTATGTCTACATCTGTGAAACATGAACACAACCAATACCAGAGCAAACACTCCAAGAGCAACGCTGAAGACAATAGTCATATTCATTTCTGAAGCGTTTAGTCCCAAACCTAATAACACAGGTCAAAGGGAACAAATTAAAGTCATTCACAAGTTAAATATTAATTTACATTGAGCAATTAAATAATTAATAAAACCGAAGCCTGATGCTTACCATGTGTGGTTCTGTCCGTTGAATCGGTGGTTGTGTTGACGGTGTGACATGAATTTGCAGTTGTGACAACTGTAGTATCAGTTGCACTTGTGTTACCTGCTGTGGTCTGTGTTGTTGGTGTCGTCAGTGCAGTAAATGTTGGAGTGCCAGGTGCTGTGGTCGTCAGTGATGTACTGTTTGTTAGAGGAGTCGTGATGGTTGTTGACTGCGACGTCTGGGGGTGACTTGTGCTCTCATTTGTAGCTGCTGTGGTTTCGGTGGATGTTTCATTGTCCCCGGTTGTGCTGGTAAATGGAGTCGTGTTCTCAGTCGCGTTTGAGGTAACAGTTACACGTACAGTAGAGTTGGATGAAGATATCGTTGTCTGAGTCAGGTTTAAGCCAGGGGTTGTTATTGTAGGTGTGACGGTCGAATTTCCAATTTGTGTTTGTGCCACAGCAAAAGAAAGGGCCAGAAGGTAACAAGCAAGGGTAGCGAAGGTAGAATCCATGGCCATTTAGTTCTGTACATAGAAACAAGACATGGGCTGAAAAACACTTAAATGCACTGTTCCCTTATCTTACTAATATACAGTTTGAACCTAAACACTGTGCAGTGAAAACAATACCTTAAATATGGTGTATGACCTTTTAAAAGTAGGTCATATGTATTACATAACAGCTCTGTTGCAGGAAACAACTTCAGACATGCTAAACATGACTGTGTACGCACTAAGAAAACACATAACTCGTTTCTAGTCTTTTGTAGTTACGTCTATGGCAACATTCCTAATCTTACCTCTCATGTGAAATATGTACTGAGTCCAAACCTCGATTAAGAAGTAAACGACAGATCAGACTCACCTTGTTTTGTTCGAATCAGTGAAAAACAGTAACTCAGTTCACTTCCCTGGCAGCGAGTCTGACTCCATGTCACGGAAGACTCTCCACTTCCTATAAACCTGGAACAGCTCGTGTTGATTTGCTGGCAAAGTGGCAGGTGAAAGTGGGCAGGTCAGTTCTTTGTAAACTTCCTCTATTGTATGTTGCCAAGGAGACAAGGGACACGGTTATTACCTCGACCAAAGCTCAATCTCTCTCTCCCTCTGTCGGCCTCTCCCTTCTTGCTCAGTTCAAATACATTTTACAGCCCTGAGTAGAAGAGTAACTGCGTTGCCAAAGCATTAACTGCACTGTAAAATGATTTTTCTTGGCTTCACTCTCCTGTATTCTATCTCACAAACATACAAAGGTCATACTACATACTACTCACTGGAGTTCTCTGTGCTGAATTTGTATGCTTGTGTATGTGTCTTCAGTCAACACGGTTGAACTTTGTACAAAATGTTTATTAACAAGTAGAATTTGTGACTAATTCATACAGGTAGTTCATAAATTTTGTGTGCAATTTCCATATAAAAATAACAAATAAACAAACACAACTCAAACAATTACTAAATTTTTCCTTCAATACAGTAATGCAGTCACACATATTGTAAAATATCAGACAGTGTTCCAGTGTGCTTGTCTGTGTCAGCATGAAATGAAGGACGACACTTTTTACATAGAGAACATAGCAGCTGCTATCAGGGAGAACAATTGAACAAAGGGCAATAAAAATAAAGTTGCCACATGGCTGCTTAACAGGAAATGCGAGCAGCTCAATCATAGTGGAGCAAATGATGCGGTGACCTTGTGTTATTTTAAAAGCTTTTTTTCCCCCGTTGTTCTAATGAATATTAGGCTTTGATAGCTGAAACGCTGTAGTTTAATTAATGGGTTATGTTATCCCACCATATGTTGCAGAAGATTTTCTTGCTGTACGTTTCTTGTTTTTTTTTCTGTTGTTTAAGCACCTCAATAGAGTAGCAACATAAATAGGCAAGCTCTGTAATTTCATTTACATCCTTTTAAATTTCAGTTTTAGTTATGCCGATCTTTATCAGTAGTTGTCAAGCTCTTAATGTGAAATTTGAATTATTTCGTATTTTAATTCAAGCAACATGTTTCAAACATCATAATTCACATCAACATAAATAGGCACATACTGGTAATGGAGCTACAATTATTTGTTTTTGCAAATCAAATGCACCACAGGGATGTAGCAGCAAAACAGTAGTGACTTGTCATTTATATGTTTATAATAACAGTTGCATTAAATTGTATCCACGAAGGAAACATTTATTGATAATAGCAGCGTTACAGTCTGGTTGCCTTTTCAACATCTTTACTCTTCACGTCAGAGTCTGTGAATGTTGGGTTGTCAGCTTCCATATGAAAACCTGTCGCAGCCTTTTCTGTGACATCTGATGCCTGTAGTGGGTTGAGAACAAACTATTAATAACATATGACAAAATCTATATAGCTGTATATATGTAATATACCCTTACTTTGTTACCAATTATCCAACAAGAGTGTCAGTCTCCTACCTCTGATTTACTACAGCTGCTGAAGCAGATCAGGTCACTCGTCTTCACAAACAGATCAGGGTTCATTCTTTTTTGCTTGCATCCTCCTAAAAAGAAAGACATATTCCCATAACTGTTTTATGGTAGTTTTAGATTATGATATTCCATATTATATATATCTTCAGTGGAGGTAGATGTTAGGAAATGTCTCACCTGTGATCATGCTCACCAGCAGTCCAGACACGATTGTGGTCAGTGTTCCCAAGACAGAGAGGTAGAGGTAGGACAGAGAGTACCAGGTGTCTGCCAGAGGAGGCCTTACACTGACACACACAGGAAATCATTGTTGTAACACCAACATGATCGCCACTTCTTTCTGATGATATACTGTATGAAGCATGGCTGCAACTAACAGTTATCTTTTTAATCAGTTAATCTGCAGAATAAGATCTTGATTAATCGTTCGTTTTGTCTAACTAACAGTCCAAAACCCAAAGATACTCAGTTCATAATGATATAAAACGGAGGAAATCAGAAGACTGTCTTTGCTATTTAAAGTTATAGAGGAGTAATGTCTACCTGAGTAGAGAATGAAGTCGCTCTCCCTCTGTGTGTGTTGTAATCAGAGCTTCGCCTTGCTTTGTTGACATAGCCGGGCCGGCCGCACATGCCTTTTAGTACATGTTCGTGCATGTGAACTTGCCCCACTGGCTACACCCACCCTCAGGTTCCCCCTCGCTGTTATCTCTGTCAGCTCTTTTGCAGTTTTTTGCACTGTTGGCACCGTTAGCTGCAAGCCGCTGGCTCGCCGTCACCATGTTGAAAGCCGTTGAGAGGCAATAGCAAATGCTCCCAATTCCGTATTTAGCACCTTCTTAAAAAATATTCCCTGAGGAACTGATCGCTGTTAAATGAGTTGCGGATTACTTTTCCGTTGATCGACTAATCGATTAATCAACTAGTTGTTGCAGCTCAGGTATACATATACTTCTAGATTGAATGTCTTTGGATTTGGATTTTCATTCTCTCACTGTGCACATCAATTGTGTTTCAGAATTTATTTTGAAATGCATTTAAAGCCTATACAAAAATAGATTTTTGAAATGTAGTCCAGAAAAGCAGTGGGTGCTGCATATTTGATCAAGTTTAATTAAGGTTTTGGATATAGTGATATAGCGTTGTAGCATTCGTATGGGAGTATTCCCTCTGTAAGCGGGTTTTACTTTGATGACAGCAAAATCTATTCATTTTTACTTATATGTTTATTAAGTTTTTCTTTTCGTGATGAATTGACAAATGGAAGTCTTTTTAGGCAATTTTTTTGTATTCATTTGCTACATTAAATTGCAAATATACTGTGACCATATCATGTGCTTGAGTGACAGTAGATGGACGTATGTTTCATGTAACATGACTCACTCAGGCACTGCACTGGTCCACGGAGCTGTCGTTGTGTAGTATGGGTCCATTGTGTTGTTGCAGCCGGCCGTGCTGACATGGAGAGGATTTGTCTTTCCAACTGTTGGTGGGTAAATCTGGCCTCCTATCCCCACCCACAGAGTCAACACTAGACCAATGATCATTCCCACAAGTCCTCCCTGCAAAGTCAATACAACTGCAGTCAAATACTTCCTGGATGTGTCACTTGTTTTATAAGCGAGATTTCTTTGTGCCATCAGAGGGTGCAGTTGTGCAAGCAGATGTTCCAGTAAAAGAAAATACTCACTATTGAATTCGATGTGCGGAACAGCATGCCTAAAAGGTAAAGGCCAAGAAGAGGCCCGCTGATCATGCCAAATACGGACAGAGCTGCCTGGAAACAGAAAACTGTCAGGCTTGTAGTTCTTAGTGTTCAGCTCTTGGTGGTGCTGTAGAGCAATAACAGTACTTACCTGCAAAACGCTTCCCATCGCTGAAGCAACTCCAGCCATTCCAATACACAGGGCACCAAATAATACACCTGGGAGATGTTAAATTCAACAATATTGAAATAAAAGAAAGTGCAGCTTTCAAAGTGTAGATCCAAACATTCTTTGGTGCAAATTATATGGCAGGTTAGCTAAACATTTTCTTGACATTTAAGTGTTCTCATCAAAATGTAGTGATGGCTATAACTGAGGTTGATAGTAAATAGTGCTTTTTGGGCTCAGTGCATTTTTTTTATAAGTATGTAATAATAATGTACAAATCCCAAAATAGCCCATGAAATAAGGAATAATTCCCACAACATTATTCATTACTCACATTCAGCATTAATTATTATTAGAAATTTTCAGACGGATAACACTGTTTGTTGTGTAGAGGTGCCCTATTAGAAAGTAGTTATAAAATATTTCTGTATCCGATTACGGGCTGTCGGGACACATACATAAGCTGAAAGTAGGATTGTTGCGACAGTGGCCTGTGCGCGCAGGAGACAGATCTTTTCTGTGACGTTTCAATCAGCACTATCAGACATATAGCAAGTGCTGTTACTACTGTTTGCTGCAGTTGCTAGGATGCTCATCTTCCCATAACAGGCAAGTGTCACTTTTAGCAAAAACTTTAATGAAATGAATACAGTTTAAGTGTTTAATCCATCCATCTGTTTTCTGTCCCTTTCCTAGGCCCTATTGTCCTCACTGTTTTTTTCCATCATACTTTCACTCTTAGCTGTGACACAGGTATTGAATAGTGTTATGCAATAACACTCTAATTAACAAATGAAGAAGAACATTATGATCTAGGTTAGATACACCATGGAGCCACACCCTTGATCTTACATTCCCAAAAGATATATGGTACATGTGCCTGCCTGTTCATGTTTCTCTCAGTAAATCTACCTGATGAAACGCTACAGATTAACTACTGCTTCTACATTGAGCCCTGAGAAGTCTGCTTATAGAAACTCTTCACAAATAATAATTTCATTTTGTTGTTAAAGTAACAAGATTTTCTTTGTTCACAGCTATCAGGCCGTGTATTCTTTACACGCTTCTGTTCATGTCGTAACTCGTATAGTCCAACTGGAAACACTTTAAATAACAAGATAAGATACTGGTTATCTTAGTGTCTACTGGTATCTGGTGAGCTTCCAGTAGTCGTACTGTACGATACTGTGATATTTATGATCAGAACGTACCGTAACAGATTTTCCTCAGCATTAGACACTCATTGCTTTACACTTTCCTGATTCCTGCTCATTCTTGGGCTACTGTGAGAGCATTTTTTTTAAACTTACTCAGACCCATGTTCAGCCAGGACACCTGTTTCTCTGTGAGGTTTTTGCACAGTGGAAGAATAAAGTCTTCCATGGTGACAGCAACAAGGGCGTTAATGCTGGAGGACACCGTGCTGAAAAACATCCAACAGTAAGCTTTTAGTAACTGGACAGAACAGGAAGAATGATGCATTTGAATGAATAGATTACAGATAAGATAAGGCTCAGGTAGCAGCATGCAGATGGTAGTTTTGTGCACCATGCATCAATAAAATGACTACAACAACAATGATGTGGACTTTTCTCAGGAAACAATATAAGCCAGGTATTGTTAGCTTATTCTTTCCTCACCATAACACCTTATCTACAAGATCATTTCCTTACCACACAGCATTTCTAATTCTGAAGAAAAATGATAAATGATTCCTTGTTTGCTTGTCTCAGGCCTCACCTAAGAGTCCCACTGTATGCAGCAGCCACAAACAAGCCAGGGATTCCTGGGTAGACTGCCAGAATATCCATTACAAGGTAGGGAAGCAGCTGGTTTGCAAAAATAAGCCATTTTTACTGTTAACACAACAAACAGAATGACGCCCATGTGATAATGAGTAAAGGGACAATTCCAGCTGCAGTTACCTGGTCTTGGGTGGATATATCGTTGTTTGAAAATGGGTCACAGTTCTTGTAAATGGAGAACATGGTGAGGCCGGAAAACACAGCCAGACTCACAGTCACCCACAGGCCAACCATGTTCACATACAGAGACCTGAGGGACAAAAGAAGACTTGTTGGTGCACGAACCTTCGCCCACAGCGTATAAAATACCATTTGCATAGCGAGAGCGCTCACATCTTGGCATGTCCCAAGGTTTTGCAGGAGATGTAGCGTTGCACCTGGGACTGGTTGATTGAGTAGATGGACACCCACATGATGCTCCCACCGACTACGATAGTCCAGAAAGTGTGCCGCTTCAGAGGATCGGGGTCAAAACTGTGATAAAACGTGTGAAAGTTTTGGGGACATCAACAGCACAAACGTCTGGTAATGTGAGATGACACTTTTGGGGCAATAAGCAGAATTGATAATCAATTTTCTTGATAATTGTATGCAGAAGTTTACAGAGAACCTCGCTTCTACAGAGCAATTACTTTAGTCACAGGAAACAATTATAGGAATATAAAGCTGATATGTTCTTCTATGGCTGCAATGTCAGTGTTCTGATTCAGGAAGCCCCACCCAATGCGGTATCATAATTAATGGTTAGAACAAACTAACATAAAAAAAATACTATCTTGCACAACTCTGCTTGTGCACTTACTCAAACGCCTCTAGTCGGCCTCCTTGGCCGGCGTCTTCCCAGATCTTCGTCAGGCCTCCCTGCAGTACAGCTCCTCTAGCTATAACAGCCACAAAACCTGCCAGCATGATCACCATCTGCAGCACGTCTGTCCAGATTACTGCTTTCAGACCGCCCTGAAACAAAACCCATGTCGGAGTCAGCTTACCATTTCCATTTGTAAAGTCTTTCCAATTTAGTGCTACTTGAGGCGTGCTGTGATGTTAAATTGTGTACGATTGCACATTATCATGCAGAGAACAACTTGCTTTAGTTGCACAAGCAAATCAGACGGTAAAATAGGTGGATGATGATACCAAATTGGTACCAAAAATTGGTCCTAAGAGCCAATTACCAGACTGCTTTTAGTTTACTAGTTTTCAAATACAAGCACACGTGAACTTGAGGATTTCAGTCTGTGTTTGTATACAGGTATACATACATTGTATGTACAACACATACATTGTATACATATATACAAGATTGCCTACTGGCCTACACATCATATTCTACAGACTTAAGAAAACATCTTTGTTTGGTTCAGATCCCCTCCAGAAATCACACCATAATCATTTAATATGTTTTTCAATGAAAATAAGAATAATGATGTAAAAATTATCATTCCTTCTAAAATCGCAAATCATATCGCAGTTGCAATATCAGTCAAAATAATCCCAATTACATATTTTTTCTTATTAAATCGTGCAGCCCTGTTGTATACTCCTCGGCATGCAGATTATTAATTCTTTTTAACTTTTTGAAATGCACAATACCAACCACAGTGCAGTAGAGGATGCACACCGCTCCTGTAGCCACCAGCACTCCCCATAGATTAAGTCCTGTGACTGAGAAATCACAAAAAACAAGCTCCATTATGATTTCAAAATAAACCTATTGAGGCATAACATGTGACAGTTTTAGTAAATTCAAGCCAAAGTACATAACCTCTCTGAAATTATGCATTTATCCATATTTTTTTACTTGACAATTGCGATACATTTTCCCTTTATTTAAAACAGAAGCACGCGTGACATGGTCACCTTTTTTGTGGTAGGTTCAATCTGTGTTTAACGAGCAAGAAGCACAGCTATAACCCTTAACAACTTAGTATGATATAAACTTTGTTATCAGGACAAATCAAATTACCACTAACACAGGTACCTCTGGAAGACTAAAGCGTCATATAAAGTACTTTTTATTCATAAGTGTTGCGGGAACAGCCCATGTATAAACTTACTTTGATTTAGCGCAAGAGCTGGAGCATAGATGACCAGACCGGTGTACAGGGCCTGACGAAGGATGCCACCATTAGTTTAATTGGATGGAAACACAACAAGCTTGTGATTCATATTAATCTTGGAATTGGTATCAATTTTACATAAAGTCAAAAAGAAAAAGAACAGGTGCTTTTTACCATGTTACATGTTAATTACAAATGCGTGTTCCATTCTTCATGAACTTTTATTTTTAATTATCTAAACACAAAAGGTCATTGAATATTAGAAAAGTGTTTTAGTTACCGTCTGTACGATGTACATTGATGTCCCAATTATCCGAATGGGCCGGCTGAAGCGCAACTCCAGGTACTAGAAATGAAAGAAAAAAACGTTGATTTGGTTCACACACAATAGTTTAATTTAAACATCCTTATTTACAATTTGTTTTTGTTTCTCCATTTTGGAGGAAACACTTTTGTAGCAGTTGGATTCTGTACAGCCTTTGATAGCCATTCACCGCAGATCACTTTAAATCAACTGTAGTGGATCATTAGCCACATTAACTTGTAAAAGTCTGGCTTGCTTTATTGGAGCTGTCATTAAAGCATGCTTGCTTTATTGATCCTTACATTTTAGCCAGCCTTTGTACCATTATAATCATTTACAGCCTGTGACATTTCCTCACCTCATAGGCGCTTGTGATCTGCAGTCTGTAGAAGAGCGGGACAAAGATCTCAGCAGTGACAGCAGACATGATGGCATAGGAGAAGCCGAAAAGCCAGAAGGCAGTTCCGTACCGGTAGGCCTCAGTAGGTGTTCCAATGACAGTGATGCCAGACATGAAGCTGGCA
>CAKAKQ010013501.1:0-20572 GCA_916700675.1 Helicolenus avius | reverse complement strand
TTTTTAGACTTTTTTTTCAGACTTTTTTCAAACTTTGTTTTGCGACATTTTTCAGACTTTTTTTTTCTACCTTTTTCAGACATTGTTTAGACTTTTGTTTTTTTGTTTTTTTTTTACATTTTCAGACTTTTTTTAGACATTTTTTTATGGACAATTTTTCAGACTTTTTTTTCAACAATTTTCAAACTTTTTTTTTCAGACATTTTCAGAATCTTTTTTTCAGGCATTTTTAAACCTTTTTTTCCCGATATCTTTCAGACTTTTTTTCCAGACTTTTATTTTTTTTATTTTTTACCTATTTCAGACTTTTTTTTTTTACTTTTTTTTTTCCAGACATTTTTCAAACTTTTTTTTCAGAAATTTTTCAATTTTTTTTCCAACATTTTTCAAACTTTTTTTCCTACATTTTTCAAACTTGTTTTTAGACATTTTTTTCAGACTTTTTTCAAACTTTGTTTTGCGACATTTTTCAGACTTTTTTTTTTTTTTTTTTTTTTACCTTTTTCAGACATTGTTTAGACTTTTTTTTCCTGACATTTTTCAGACTTTTTTTGGGACATTTTTCAGACATTTTTTCCTGACATATTTCAAACTATCTATACAATCCAAAAATGCAACGACTGACTCCTCAGGGCCATCTCGATGAAAGCCTATGGTTGTAATCACCTCAAATCTGACTGGCTAATTTAATAGTGATGGTATACTAGCCTCATCCTCCCTGCGGGGATTCTAGGACGGAGTAATTTAATTCACCAAATGGAACGTCCTCGCTCCATCCATTTTCATTTACTGTAAAACTATTCATGACACTCTGTGTAGAAATGATTAACAGTAATATTTTAAAACAAAAACATTTGTTGCTCCAATACTTATTATGGATTTGTTTCAGGACGTCACATAATGTGACTTATACATATAAATAACACCAATATGTTTATTACTGAAAAGGGGAATGGACAGGGGAGCAATAAAAACAGCTGCTGTGTAAACATTCTAATTATTATTTATATCCTAATTAGTTTATGAAAAACCACAGGTACAGTAAGTCTGATGTCATTTCAGGCAGATATTATAGGACTAATAATAATCACTGCTGTACAGCTGCAGCTGTAGGACAGTAGCTCAAACTCTTTACTTGGGTGGGTACAAGAAACAAAGAGCTTTCATCTAGGAGACTGCTGTTTGTGTCCCGTGCATCACATTACAATCAGTTGTTCGTTCGTGACCTATGTTCATAAAGTTCAGTGCCATTTTCACTGTACTAATGTAGTTTTAAGCCCAACCATGTTGTCTTTTCCTAAACCTGACTATAGTGGTTTTGTTGCGTTGCTATGGTTGTAAACCATGATCTTTTTTCTAACCTTAACCAAGTAGTTTTTTTGCCTAAACCTAACCAATCGTTTCAAAAACGTTAACCATGTGGCATAGCGTTTCTGCAAGCATGATACGAGGCTGATATGAAACATATTTGTGATACATATTTTTGGTTCAGAAACATCAACGTTCAAAGTATCTGTGGTTTGCGGACACGTCTAATGCCAACATTTTTTCTGGCAACTGGGTTGAGTATGCGCTTGGAGCGGGAAATAAAAAGAAGAAAAGCCTTTTGGCTTACGAAAAAGTAGAGAAAGTTGAAGTTGAATTTTTCTAGCTGGTCTGAGAAGGAGTTGACGGAAAATCTGTATTGTGCCATCTCTACACTAAACTTGTCAACTTATAAAGTAGATCAAATAGAATAAGTTCAGAGTTTCAAGGTCACAAACTACAGCCCAGTGCGCTCCCTTCATTGCTTTTTCTGCCAGAAACCAACGCTGACGTTTCCCGTTTTCCTCATTCTTTTTCGCTTAAAAACCTCACTGCAAACAGCCAGAGAGCCTTCTCCTGATTGATCGCCATGTGTTTTGGATTTTCTTTATGAAAGGGATCAGTGGTTTTTGTCTTTTCTCTCTTCTTTTCCACCTCTTATCCCTGTCAGAAAGCAGTTGATTGTGTTTCCCCAGTCCGTCTTTAATCTCCCAGCGATGAGATGGAAGACGTGGAAAGTGTATTTTCTTGCTTACTGTCTAAGACTCTGGAGGCAATCTGTCAACTCAATCCCGACTAACCTGTGTTTGTGTGTGTGTGTGCGCACACACATTTGTTAGTGTGTGTGCTCCTCCTCACTACGCTAGTCACCAGTCAAGTGAGTGAGGCCAACCGTGGTGGTCTCCATCTCTTTTCACGCCTCTGCGGGTTTCTTAGCCTGTGCGGCTGCGTTGCTCCCTGCAACATCAGCGGGGTACTAGTGATAAGAATTACTACATGAGGTTACAGCTACTATTAACTGTGGTTGACAGACCAGGGGTGGCACTTGGGAGGATCATTACACAACTCTACAGAGAGGAATGACATGAAAGCATGGCATTAATGAAATCCCAGCAAAGACTCCAAGTTAAAAAAGTTTTATATCAAAATCTAAAGCTCTAAATGGTCTCGTCAGGATGTTGAGCCCTGCGTACCTCCTGAACCTCCTGAAGTACTGAACCATGAAAGTGAGTGAAAAGCTCCTTTTAAATGTGATGCTGTTGATTCAGCAAATGTTTTACCTTGAGGCAGAGATGCCTAAAGCGATGTGGTGTTTCTGGGCATTAGAACCAGTAGTGAAGGAATTCTGAAATGAATTGTTGATTACAGCAGACAGACACAGTTAGCAACTAGCTGGTGAACATAGTGGAGCATTTAGCAGCTAAAGAGTCATATTTCCCTCAGGAGTTGGTAGAGACCAAAAGCAGAGCTCAAAGAGAGTGAATATTGGACTTAAATGCATCAGATGGACCAACCTGATCTGATGGGAAAGCGTATAAATAGCACCCCATTTGAAGGACATTCCACATGTCCAGCCCGTTCTCATTCCCAGGGCGTTAAATACTGAGGCTTTGTCACGGCTGTCAGTATTTGGGATACCGCACACGGCATCCTTTAGGAACACAAACACCGGTCTCGAACACCAGTCTCCTGGTTGAAAGTTCTGTGTTGGTTTGACCCAACAACCTCACAACGTCTTTCTCACTTTATATTCTATGTCACAAGCCTTCATGCGGATGCGTTCACATCGCAGTCAGTACAGACGACATGGCGTGAAATGACACACC
Organism: Helicolenus avius; assembly: GCA_916700675.1. NCBI lineage: Eukaryota > Metazoa > Chordata > Actinopteri > Perciformes > Sebastidae > Helicolenus > Helicolenus avius. Next base: position 17,441 of record CAKAKQ010013501.1, on the reverse strand, counting down.
TAAAGCAAGAACAGCGTTCTTATTGCACACGCAATTACTTACAAATTGTCATTCATACGCCATTTGGTGAGACCGGGCTGGGTGGACACAAAAATGACTCCAAATGAATGGTAATGTTGCTTAACTTCTGTCGAATAATTTGGCTAGTGAAGTCCCCAAAGTGGCACTTTTAGTGGCATCTAGCGGTGATGTTGCAGATTGCAACCAAATTAAACTTTTCCAGTGTGCCAAGCGTGTAGGAGAACTACGGTGGCCGATGCGGAAACGTGAAAACGCGAATTTCTAAAGCCAGTGTTTGTTTTGTCTGTACTGGGCTACTGTAGAAACATGGCGTATTTTCCGTTTTCCGTTTTATGTCACTTCAAATAGAATACTTTTAAGTTGTATCAGGCAAAACAATCAATTTGAAGATGTCACTTTGGACATTTTATAGACTAAAACATTAATCAGAGTAATCTAAAAGAATAATCAACGTATCAATAATTAAAAGATTACCAGGAGACAGGTTTGCTTCACACGTCAGAGAGAGCAGTTTGGCGGTTCTTTAAGAAGTAACGTGTGCATTGGTAAACACTCAACAGAGAGCTAATTAAACATCTACACATGCTTCAAAACAAAGATTAACATAATACATCCCCAGGCATTTGCCTCATGATAAACCAGAGTTTGAGTCCATTAAGGGGGAAATATAATTGTCTTAAATCCTCACTGTAATCATCTTCATGTTGGTGGTATATTTGTATGTCTATCTGAATGCTGCACTGTTGACATTCGATGACAGCATGCTCATCACATAAGTCAGTGGCTATTATCTCCTGTGAATGTGTCGCCCGGCATCCTGCCAATGTGTTCCTGTGCTATTTATTTTCACAGTAATACCTTGCTACTGAGCCGTGTGTGTGTGTGATTTATCGCTTATTTTTATCCCTTTGAGGATCTAAAATGATGCATATATACTGTATGTAGTATTCACCACGAGGCCCCGTCAATCCATTGGAATTACATTATAAGCAGCACAAAGTCGTTCTCCTTTAAGCCCTTATCATGGTGAATAAACTCCAGGTTGAATCAGCATTCATAAATGAAATTCAACTGTTCTGCATCCGTTCACATCAATCAGTCACATGAAGGTTAGCTGCTCCCCCCCTCTCGTTCACCCGTTTGGTAAATGATGTAAAGCTTAATGTCTGTCATGTATCCCTTTGAGTGTGTGAATGTGTGTCAATCATAGCGTATATCTACAGCAGAGTATATCTTTTTATAGTATAGCAGCTGAAAGATGCAAACCTCTGGCTATTTTCTAGTCTTTTTTTTTATTACAGTTGATTTAACAGTCAGTCAGTCATTTATCTTCCACTCCTACCAGATTCATACACGACAGAGTTCCAGAAATCTGTTAACTCCTCTTCAGGAATTACTGCCCTTTGTGTAAATCTCTGTGTGTCTGCGAGCTGAGAGATGTATTAGGCTGTCACACACGGGATTTATGGTTGTGAGGCTTGTAAAAGACTCCGGTGAAAGCTGTAATTCGTGGCTTGTGAGCATGAATGACAGCTCAATGCCTGCATAACGACAACCAGATTACACCAAAATCAATGCCAATAATCGTCCACTCAAGAATCGATGTTAATGTGTGACGCGCTCGCCTCCAGTCACTTTGTGACGATGTTGTTACTGTAAATAAACAGTATATTTGTTGTTTTACTCCCCAGGTTATAGCCCTTTTAAATTCACCTCAGGGTAGTTGCGCCTCAGTTTTAGATGGTGAAAAGATAAATCCCTGTTATTGTTACCCAGGTGGGTGCGAGGCGACAAAGAATTGGACCCAAATGCAGACAATTGAGCAGACAGGAACCGTCCAGGGATTTGTTTAAGGTATGATACGTAAGCTTATTGGCCCAAATATAATGAGTCCACAGGATAGCAGGAATGTGTCAGGGGAAAGTTCTGGCAGCCATGCGAGTACAGATAAGGTCTCAGGTACAAATAATAGGGTTCAGGTTGCATAGTTCAGAAGCTGGAAAGTAAGACATGAAGCAACAAAGCAACTATGACGATCTGGCACAGAGCAAATGGAAAAGGGCTGGTTAAACACTGCAGGGCTGATGAGGGAAAGTGAAAGCAGGTGAGCAGGTGGGCGGGGAAGGTCAGGTGACTGGGACTGGAGAGAAAGGGGTAATTGAAGGGCAGGAGGGAGTGCCTGCATGTGGGAGTGAGGTGACTGGGACAGGAGAAGAAGTCAGAGGTCAGGTGAAGTGTGAATGTGGCTGGAAGGAGGGACAGAGAGGCAGAATGTGACAGTTATTGCAATTATGTTTGGGGAGTAACTTTATTTAACATGTAACTTTAGACACAGGCTGTCCCCACCTGATTGGACGAACGCTTTCCCGCCATGGGCTGCTGCTCCCAGCTTTCAAACCGGAAACAGTATGGAGCCTCGTTTGGAAACTTTCTTCTCTTATTTCACGAAAATAGTTCACTGAAATGTGTTTCTGAAAACATTTGAAGAGAGAAATAAGCCATGCAGTTGCTGAATCTGTCTTTATTTTGGATCGACAACATTTATTTTAAAAGATTCTCGGGAGATTCGAGAGGCGGCGAGTCAGGTCAGACGCACGTGATTTGCATAAAGTAGACTAGCCCTCAACTTTATGCAAATGAGGAGCGGGCGTTGTGACGCTCCGTTTCTCGAATCGCGATGCCACACTACCAGAATGCATTGCGCAGCTGCTTACATAGACAATGAATGGGGAGCGTGGAAAGCACGGAGCCTGTGGAGACGTACCATAGGGCTAGAGGTTCTGACAAGGCTGTTTCTTTGCCGTTACCGATTGCAATGCGTCAACTAGTATCTGCTGATACGAAGTGCCAATCAGTGAACTCTTCATCACTGAAATCATTCGGATCCTTATTGTGTCAGGTAACATCATTGCGGGCTTTGCTTTGGTGCTAAAGACTGACTTGGTGGTCTGCTGTTACTCCGCTGCAGAAACAGAAATTTAAAAAATGACATTAAGGAATTAATATTATATTACAATTCTGCTTATAGATCCCTGTAAATATTACACACTGTTCCTTTAATCTGTCACATCTTGTCATCTTCAGATTACAGTGTTTCATTTTCTATCTTTAAAATTGTTTCTATTCATATTTTTATATAAACAACACACATGCTGCACTACCTCATATCATTTCAGAAAGATCGAATGTTTGCAGGTGAAAGAAAATTGAACACTCTTCATCTCTGTTGTTTGACTTTGTGAGCTGTATTTGCAGGTGGATCAGGGAGGGAGGACGAGGCAACACTGTCATCATACCCCGATCAATAAGCCAAACATAATATATATTTCTGAGGTCATGCCGGCTACAAATCGTATTGATCTGGAAATCAACTCAGTGAATTGAGTCTCACCACATGAACATATGGACCTGATGGCTAAAATGCAGCTTTGTATGGGTATCTGTGATACAATGTGTAATGCTTGGCTGGGGTGTGTGTGTGTGTGTGTGTGTGTGTGTGTGTGTGTGTGTGTGTGTGTGTGTGTGTGTGTGTGTGTGTGTGTGTGTGTGTATGTGTGTGTGTGTATTCAGGGTTACTGGGGTCAGACCTCACGCACAAGTCAAGACATCACGTGGAGCAGCTGCCAAAAAGGCTGTGACCTTTCACCATGACTCATTCTCACATCTCTCCAACTTCAGGTGTGCAAACTTTGCCTCAATATATGTTTCACTATAGTTTACAATACAAATCACCCGCGGTGTGTGATTTAGAGTCCTTTGAGCTCCTCTGCAAAATAAGTTTGAGCTTGAAATGTCACATCCTGCTGCTGATATTTAATATTGCTCCGCAGCATAACAGTGCGCATACCTCTGATTTCTTTTCATGTGTCCTGTTATTTCGCTGCGGATGCTCTTTAGCGCTCTCTTTATGTATTTCAGGGCAGGCGGTTACTGATGTCATGGAATGGGACAAAAAAAAGAAAAGGTTAACCGCCCCTGAGTTCTTATTTCACACCTTCTGTTACACATAACGTAATGCTGCACGCCTGATATTCCTCTGGGTTTGTAGCTCCCACAGGCAACATCTTGTCTACCTTGACCTATTAACAATGCCACAAGTAAAAGAGCCAGAGGCCTTTCAGCAACAGTGTGAGCGGTTCTCTGTCCACCACTTCTCCACTTCTTTAAACTGGATTTATCTCACAGGAGGCTGAAGTTCAAGCAGCTTGTATTTGGTCTAAACTGAGTCACACATCATTGAGCCTGGATATCTGAGTGTGTGATTGGACTACAACCAAAACTGCAGCATCTTTTATCTACTTACAGTGAAAAGTCAGATGCTGCATCAACAATAGTTTTTACTAGGGTTGTCAATCAATTAAAATATTTAATCGCAATAGTCACATGATTGTCCATAGTCAATCATGATTAATCACACATTTTTATCTGTTCAAAATGTACCTTAAAAGGGAGATTTGTCAAGTATTTAATACTCTTATCAACATGGAAGTGGGAAAATATGCTTGCTTTATGCAAATGCATGTACATATTTATTACTGAAATCAACAACATAAAACAATGACAAATATTGTCCAGAAACCCTCACAGGTACTGCATTTAGCATAAAGAAATATGCTCAAATCATAACATGGCAAATTCAAGCCCAATAGGTAAGAACACCTGTCAGTGTGTCAGTGTGCTGACTTGACTATGACTTGCCCCAAACTGCATGTGATTATCATAAAGTGGGCATGTCTGTAAAGGGGAGACTCGTGAGTACCCATAAAACCCATTTTCGTTCACATATCTTGAGGTCAGAGGTCAAGGGACCCCGTTGAAAATGGCCATGCCAGTTTTTCCTCGCTAAAATTTAGTTTAAGTTTGGAGCGTTACTTACCCTCCTTCACAATAAAGCTACTATGGCATGGTACCAATGGATTCCTATGATGCCAGTATCTTCACTCTATCTTTAAAACTGAGCCCGCAACAACCTACAAAAGATTGAATAGTGGCCGGTTAATGCGTTAAATTAGTGCCGTTAAAACAAATTTGCATTAATGCCTTAACTTTACAAGCTTATTAACATGTTTGCAACTCATTTATGATTGACGTTAGATATTTTCTCTCTGTATTTACTTGTTATTATGGTGCGCAGCACGCCGTCTTATCTTTATTTTGCGTCTGTCATAAAGTAGCAGTCATTCTCCGACTTCACAGACTCATTTATGTCATAAATAAACAATAAATTCTTCTTGCTAAAAGTCAACTCATTAAAGCATCAATAAATATTAATTCATTTCAATGTTCAATACATGTCTATACATAAAAAAAGTGAATTTCAAACTCCATACAACATACTCATACTATTTTTTTGTTTCTATCAAATTGTATTCTATTTCAATAACAATTTTCCGTATTTTATCGGGGGTTTTATGTTGTACTAATGCATTTCTTAAAGATAGCGAAGTAGAGGAAAGAGTCACTTGTGACATTGGCACAGTGGCAAAAAATGTTAACAGATCATCACCCCAAAACATCACATATCTTCACCAGTAAATTACTTTTTCTTTAATCTTTTCTTTAGCCCTACTTCCTTCAAACTAATATTCAAATAGCTGTTGAAACTGGATCATGACTAGTGTGACATGTTTCTTTTTAACTGTTGATTAAAATATGAACTTATCTTTCCTTTCTGTTTGGTTTTTGATTAAAGCTGAAAAGTTTATCCTGAAAGGCTGAATGAAAGCAGCATCAACCTTTGTGTTATAAAATGAAATCTCTTTAGAAAGTTGAACCTTTTTGCTGTCGGTGAATGAAACTTTGAAAAATGAATTACTTCTTGGGGGAAAAAAAACTATTTAAACAGCATTTTTGCTGCAACCTTGCCGTTATCACCTTGACTCATACTGTAGCATTGGAAAAAAAGTATCTCTGCAGATGAGTTTGAATTATGGCTTCACTTTATGAATGCAAACCCAAACAATAATGAATCTCAGCTATTATCACGAGGAACATTTTCCTTTAGCCTCTGTGTATCTCATAATCGGAGTAATTTCATGCATAACTAAACAGATATGTCACAGTCAAGTAGCGCCGTGATATTGATTACAGATTAAGTAGACGTCGTTATCATCACTTGGCATGAGCCATTAGTTTGGTGTCAGTGTGTTGGCTCACCAGCCTCCAAATGCTTCTGTCTGATTGATTAAACTAGCGTAGCTAAATGAAAGCAAATGAATGAGCCAAGGGAAAACCGTTTTACTGTGATTCTGTGAGGCTTAAACTTAATGGTTCTGAAAGCATTTTAATATGCTCAACATGTAAATTACACTCACCTAATTTGCTCTCTTGTTCGCTCACCTCAAACCAAAAACACCTGCTAACACTAATAAATGTATACATAATAGTTTGAGCATTACAAAACATTTTAACACGTGACCTGCATTGGCGCACTGAACAGTAAAGCAATCACTGAGTGCATTTACATGCAAATTGTACATTCAAGCATTCTGTTTATGAGTTGGCTCATGAAAACAGTGTATTCTGTTTACTGTAACCAGGATGAACCATGTGCCAAATATGACAACCGACACACAAAAACTAGCTGGATTTGCCAATAGTCGATGAACTGGCCTGTAAACAGTTTCCAGTGTATTGTTGGGTTCACAACTGGTTTATTGTTTGAGCCATGCGGCCTCCCAGTTGTTATCTAAATAATGAGAGACTTATGAAGACATGTGGATATCTAAAACGTTATGTTATTCAGATTCATGAAAGATATATGACAAAAGCCAACATTTGGTCCATTTTAAATCAAACTGTGGTGCAGATCATACACTGTATACAGTATAAGAAGTGAAGTGGACGTAGTCATTATAATGTCACACATTGGTTTGTGAACTAAAGGTTTGAAGCTTCGAGTTCGGCATTTTGTCCATCACCATCTTGTTTTTTGGCCGTTGCCATCTTGTTTTTTTGCAACCAGACATGACAGAGGGTGGAGCTAAATACAACCGAACGCTGAATAAGACCAAAATGTTATAATTAACTTTCATGAACTGAAAACACACTGTGAATGGGTTAAAGTTGTTAGACAAAAACGTGAACAACTCCCAGACCGGACAATGCCGTGGTAGCAACCTGTCAATCACAAGGTAGCCACGCCCTAAAGCATTCCCTGCTTTATGGTCTATTTGACTCTATATGCGACACTAATTTACTAAATGAACATCATGCTGTATTGAGGAAGACTTGAAACTAGCAATTGAGACCATAAACTCATGTTTACAATGTTTACTGAGGTAATAAATCAAGTGAGAAGAAGGCTAATTTTTTCATAGACTTCTATACAATCAGACTTCTGGCTATTAGAAAGAATGCAACTTTTAGGCACTTCCACATTTGCTTCACTTTCAGAACCGGAGGTTACTGCCTTATGCGATTCGTTCGGACAGCTGTGAACACAGTAATCATACTCTGGTGCGGATCCAAACAAGAGAGGTGGTCTCGGACCATTTCCAAGCAAGGCTTGTTCGGTTTGAATGCAGTGGGAACATAATCGGACCCAATTGCATGGAAAAATGCAAGGATTACGGGCTACCTATGTGGGCATTTGTTGAGATAGACACAAGTAAACGGCAGGTTAACATGAGTGGGAGAGGACTGATGTGGATTTCTGTGTAAGTCTGATGTTTGCTTGACAACTGGGCCAAAGAGCACATACAGAATATGCTAAATAAAGTTGTGTATGGTCATAAACTAAAGTATTAGTATTAGTAGTAACTAAAGCAAATTTAAATTTTGACTTGTTTATGGCGCTAGAGGATAAGTCAAAGGATCACCAAAGTCACTAGGATTCATCCTCTGGAGACCATGAATGTAACAATTTACTGGCAATCAATCAGATATTTGTGGTGATATTTCAAGCGGTGGACCAGCTGACATCGTCATCCCCAGAGCCACAATGTTCAAACCGTGACTCAGCTCGTAAAAGATAATTACCAGCGAGGAACTCACGGATACTTTTCCACAGTCGAGACTCCACAGCAGTAAAATTAATTCATGTACTCATCACATTTTAATGCAGTGGGAAATGAGGTCGTACATATCGTCCACCTACTCAGCATGTCTTCGCTCTCACGTTGATCTGAGCTTGATGAACAAATCAATTGTCTGAAAAAGTACGTTTTACTAATTCCCATCTCAAATTGCTTCATCTGATTGCTTTCACGACGTGGAATAGATGCTGACCTGTAGTCAAATGCATATCATAATACATCCGGCACCCTACACTGCTCCTCTATTAATTTACAAGGATTACACAACTAATTTATGTTCCTGATTCTGCTGAGGTAATATTCCAACTCTCTGCCTCTGTTGTTCTGAGTTGGTTGGACTCAAAGGTCACTTACTGCTGATAGTTTTACAAATGAGTGTCTATGTGCAACACAAAGCTAATAACTCTGCCTCATGCATCCGTGTGGGTGGAGGCCGTTAGAGTGAAGCGGGCCTAATAAAGTAAACACAACCCCTTTGTATAGGGAGGTTTGGAGGTAAGGAGCGAGCAGAGATCAGAGGTCTTTTTATGGACGCTGTGTTCAGGTAGTTTTCTAGAGTTCAGATAAAAAATGTTTTTTAGAAATTAGACATCAGAGCAGACCAGAGGAGGACTGACAATCTACAGCCAGCAGCAGGATGGCAAAGAGGTAATATATGGAGCAGCTGACCAGGAGGAGACGCTCCTCTGGGATACGTCACTCAACTGCTTGGCAACGGAGGACGTCCTGAAATACAGAAATATGGAGGGTTGTAAATCTGCAGACTGGAGTCTGAAAGAAGGAAGGAGGACAGAAGAGATAGAGGAAAGGAACATGTGAGAATAGAAAGAAAATGAAATACAATAAAATATGTGATAATTAAAATAACAATAAAATGTAATTTTACAACTTATCTAAAATAAAATACGTGAATAAAATAATTAAAATAATAACCAGTCTTAATCAAAAGCCTGGCTGGCTTTCTCCAAAACAAAATTTGGCAAAATGTGCAGCGTACATAATGTATTTTGTGGGAGGCAGGGTTGCCCCCTGTAGTATAAGAGAGTTTAAATGCATAGGCTGTTGGCATGTTGATAGCATGGTTGTTTAGACACATTGATCTGGAGGACATTACTCTTGAGTGAGTGACTCCTGATGACCGCATTACCAAGACCCATTGATGCCGTGGCTCCAATAATCACAATGTCAGCATCATCAGGCTGGGTAAATGGCACAGTAATGGCAGTCAAGAAGGAACTGGACGCTTTCTCTGCAGCCGAGGACACACTTTGCGTCAAGGGCAACATTAAGTCAACTTCGTCCTTTACAATCGTCACAATGAGAAAAGTCGCTCCGACCTTCATCTCATGCCGTCATGAAAGAATCTAACGAAGCACAAAGCGATTTTTTCCATAGATTTCTCTGAAAGGTTCTTTCTACAAAAGCTGATTTAACGCAGGTCTTTGACTGTGCTGACACCTCTCAGCAGAGTGATTAATGATTTAAAAGGTGGTAGATTCCTCCTTTGCAGGGAACAGCAGCTGTGGTCAGCTTGAATTGAAACCACTCATGCACATAATCCTCATCCTCACTGTTCCTACATATGCATGTTCACATCACCGAGGCTCCATTCTGTCATTTGTATTAATTTATTTTGATTTAACTTGCATTAATGATTAATTTTATTTAATGTGGTTGTTGTCCCACAGATAAAGGAATATTATGACATTTTGGTGTAAATCTCCTCATCCATAGCTCTCAGCCAGAAAGCGAATGAGCATATTTCTCAACGCTTTGTCACGCCCCATGGCGTCACTTTATGTTCAGCATGAAAACCACTGTAGTTAGGTTTTAGAAAACATGGTTGGGCTTAAAACTACTACATTTGTACAGTGAACATCATGAACACAAGACGTGAACAAACAACTGATTGTAACGTGACACATGGGACACAAGCAGCGGTCGACTGGATGAGAGCCTTGTGTTTTTTGGACCCATCCACCTCCTGTCCCGCCCACTTTTTGTTCTTTACACTACGTCACCACACTCCCGGCGCACTCCCTGAGCGTTTACTGTTGCCGCAGATGGATTTACATTACAGTTAACACCCGGTGCCTTTCATACTGGTGCTAAAGGATGCCCCGTGCAGCGGTAACACACGCCAACTGCCATGACAAAGCCTCGGTATTTAATACCCTGGGAATGAGAACGAGCTGTGTGTAAAGGCAGCGATATTATATTATCTCGGTTGGCAAAAGCATGACCTGCCCTATCGCTACCTCTGATTGGCTTACCCATATATTCTTACCCTGACCCTAACCAATCTCACTCCTCATGCCTATACCTAACCAACCCAACCAAGGAAGGGAACGAGTGCTAGCCAACTTCGCCATCCTAGGGAGAAAGAAAATTTGGCGTACAGGTACATGCATCCTAGTATAATTAGGAGGATCATACCTTACCTTGGTTTGAGATACTTGAATATATTAGCTGGTTTACTGTGGAAGAAAACCAGGAGACTCTCATCTTTGATTTCTGGTGATAAGGTGGAGAGGTCAAGTCCAGCAGAGTGAGTTAAGATGCAGCAGCGTCCGGGTGGGCGGCCATAAGTCATAAAGTGGTTTAACCACTTGGTTGAGGACAGACAGTCATTGCAGCTTAATGGATACGTTAAAAAAAATGGTAATTGTGTGGGTGTAAATACACTGATTGGCCTGATGGAGAGGTATGTGTAACATCTGTATCAAAATTGTTACATCCCTTCAAAAAATGGAAATCAGTGGGGGAAAAAAAAGCCTGAAGGGTAATGTGATGTGTTATTACTAAGCTGTCTCTTCGCCCGTGTTGGCCTGTCCCTCATAGCAGGAAGAGAAATGTGGCTGATGTTTCTAAAGGCTGAATGTAATGACAGACAATTAAGTCAGGCTGTAGGTGGATTTCAGGTCTGTCCATATATTTTATGACAAGAAATGAAAAATGTAGACGTCTACCGTACAGAGCAGAAACACATTGGTGGATTAATGAATGGGCCTACAAGGCACATGCTTAGGGCCCAAGAGGTCAAACAACCACAAAGAGATACAAAACAACCACAGAGAGATGCAAAACAACCACAAAGAAATGCAAAACAACCACAAAGAGATACTAAACAACCACAAAGAGAAGCAAAACAACCACAGAGAGATGCAAAATGACAACAAAGAGAAGCAAAACGACCACATGGAAATTCAAAATGACTACAAAGAGATGCAAAATGACCACATAGATTCAAAATGACCACAACGTAATGCAAAATGACCACAAAGAGACGCAAAAGACCACAGAGATGCAAAATGGCCACAAAGAGAAACAAAACGACCACAAGTTTTGTGTCTATTTCAGTCTGCATTTTGCTCTGATGTAGGAGGGGTGGTGGGGTGTTTTACATGTCTGTGCCCAGTGGCCCCTCGTCTCATAAGGCGTCCATGCAGAAACAGAGCAAACTGTAGGGGACATTCAAACTGCCTGAAGTTTAGAAGTTTAGTTTAGCAGACCTTTTAAACTGTTGCTCAACCTTTTCATCTTTCAGATGGCAACTTTGGGTCTGACAGGTGGAGCTGGAGGGACTTTCCATTCGACTTCCTTGATTTCCATATTCCCTGGCAAGTTTTCAGCGCTCTCACTTTTGCACAGAGTCGGAATTTTAATGTCTCTGCAGGGCTGACCCCCTTTTGTTGGGTGGTCTTGTCCCACTAATAGAGTACTACTTCTGGGACAGCCCTGGGACGCTGCTTTTATTCTGAATCAAGATCTTTCCTTGTCACTCCCCTCCCCGGAACATCTGCACGTCACTATAGGACAGGAGGAGAGAGAAAGAGATAGAGGAGGAGGAGGTGGAGTTGGTGGCTTTGTGTTCCTGAATGACTTGTTGATAAAACAGGAAAACATTTCTCGTGGCAGGTACATTGGGTAAAAGAACGCCCAGCTCTTATTGACTGAGTGTCAGGGAGCCTTTAATTCAGTGAAAGGAGGGGAGCCGGGAAAAGAGAAAATCATTGTCAGGAACAAAGCAGCATCCCCGAAATAATGAAAAAGAAAGGATGAAGAAGCAGATCTACTCAGGATGATGAATGCACTGAAAAGAGGCTGCTCAGTCTCTCTATCCAGGCTTTTTTCACTCAGACAGATTCTCATTACCTTTTGGTTTTGTTCTCCAGTCAGACTGTAAGCAGATGACACGTACAGTAAACATATGGTTTAATGCCTTTCTCTCACAGTAGCAGGTCATTTTGGATGTGAATTTTCATCTTGTAGCAATATGTTTTCTTCTCTATAAATAGAAACAATAATTTGCATCCGATTCAGGCACTTTACCTGTCCGTCTGTCTGTCTATGTGATGTGCCCCTGTGCTGCGAGCTCGTGCATGTGTGTCATCTTATTCCGGCTAAATGCTAACAGGCACTTGCAGATTAAGAAAATTGTATTGGAACAGTACTCCATAATAGACCTTTGCTGTATGCTGCCGGCGGGTCGGCACCCCTATTATGCAGACAAGTGGAGCAAGTCGCAGGGCTGTGTCAGCACGATAAAACCGCTTTGAGGTAAAGACCCACCACCGAAAAACAGAAATAGAGGTGCCGCGTGGAGAGATATGCCGTGCAAATGTGTTTTGTCGGGTGCAGTGAGAGTCCAGAAGGCGTAGAAAAGGAAGATTTTTTTTCTGAGGAAGGTGAAACATTTAAACGGGAATGCGTTCTGTCCTTTTAAATTTAGTATTTTAATGTAATTAAAGTGAATTATTTTACTTACAGCTTAAATTCCTTTGCTGTAAATCAGTAATTATTATATCTTTGCCTGCCTTGATGTGAGAAGTTGTAGTCGTCCGTGGTGACCTTGAACAATATTAGCACTTCAGAAAATCATTGAATCATTTCGTATCTTCAGGCTAAACACCTACATCTTTCACTCAATTTTATTGATGAAGCCGTTGGGGTGATAGTGATGGGTGAAACCATACATTTCTTGATGATAGCAGAGCAGGTATCATCCATATTGATATACAGATGCATTCCATAAATAAGAACTTTGGATCTACTTTCATGGAGAGAGAAAAATTCAATAAAACTTGAGATCTCGAGTGTAAGTGCCCAGCATACATATAGTATGTGTGCATCCACAGGTGTGATTAGGAGCGCTCTATTATCCTATGTGTCTATGTTACAGTGAACACATCGTAGACGTTAACAAACAAGGTAAGAGAAGATGAAGAAAAGTCTTTGTGAGACATCGTGAGACATCCCAGATACTGTGTTGGTTGTTTTTCCAGTATGACACACCACATGGGATAAAACTGGGAAAAAAGGCCATTCTAAAACATAAGTAATGTAATAAGTAAAAAAAAAAAAAAAAAATCTACCAATGGTACAAGTGCAAATTATCTTGGTAGGATTTCTTGAAATAAATGTAAAAACTTGTTTTGAGGTATATTTCCAACCCGTTCTCACTCCCAACTCGTCAAATACCGCCGTTTGGTCAGCGCCCCATAGCATTGGAAACTGACGCACGGAGGCACCCTTTAGCGACAGTACGTGACGAACCGGGCTTTCAACTTTCCCCCGGTGGGGGAATGAGTTACCGAACTCCATTCGATACACAGAGTCCCTTTCTTTAATCACATGACTCGTCGGTATGGTCAGCCCCGTGAGTCGCTAGTCAGTGAAGTTAACTTCAACCACAATCGTTTCATAAACCTAACTAAGTGGTTGTGTTGCCTAGACCTAACCTTCTGTGAAAACGGGAGTTTATTTTGAAAGGACACTATGCATGTAACGAGCGTACATGGACACACCGTCCCTGACACGTCCAAAAGTAACTCAAGAGGGGTACCCCGTGCGTCGTTCCCTGATGCCAAGGGGCACTGACCAATGTAATGTCCCTGTATCTCACTGAAATGTTACTTGTTAGGTGACTGTGTGTCATATTTAGTGTTATGAAATATTTTGACCAGTAATTAGACAAATATAATCTGGCACCAAAGCTGAAGACTAAATTCCTCAAATTTCCATTTCAGGTAACCTTGGCTCAAACCTTCAGCATTAATTCAAACAAATGATGATGTTGAGGCAGGATGTTTCACTCAGAGAAAGAGGAACATACAACAACACCAGACCTCTTCATGAAAGATGTAGGAAGAGGAGCTTTATTACGGTGAAGGCGAACGCTCACCACTTTCAGTGCAGCTGAGCCAAGTTGGAAACGTGGAGGAGATTTAAGCCGATCCCTAAAAGAAAAAGCTTTTACATCCCGCTGTTCCTAGGAATATGTGGAAGGTTTTCCAAGAGCAGTGGAGTCCAAATCAAATTGTAGGACGACAATATTTGCATCAACGTCAGGCCAGAAATAGATTACTGCTCGATTCCTGCCAGGACAAATGATGAGGAGAAACAAAAGGCTAGAAGCTTTCGATTGATCACATATACCTAAAACCATGTTGTCTACTACAGGTGTTGTGTTACGAAGCGTGTGCCTGTGCATGCATGCGTTAATGCATGTAAGTGTGAATTTGTGAGTGCATGTGGTTAGGCGTTTGTTTCTCGCAGGCCGTCCAACACATTTATGCAGTCCCTCTCTTCTTGGCAGCGCTTCACCTCAAATGCTATTAACTCCCTCTGAGCGCGGCTATTCATCATTTGTAAGATTTCCACAGGGTGTTTTCTTTTCACTTTTTAATCAAGGGTTGGATCCCATGCTGAGAAGCTTATTCAGCTGTGAAACAAGGCCCCGTCGTCCCCGGCTAACGACACCCATCCGTAACAGAGTGAGCTGATCGCTGACAAATGCGCTCAGCTCGAACACCAACGGGATAGGCCACTGAAAAATGAGCGCAGGTACAGAAAGGAGAACGAGAAACCATGCTTGATGGACAAACACCACCACGGTCCAAATAGAATAGCTTAATCATTTACAATACAACAGTGTGTTGTTTGTACTTGTGTTGCAGCAAAGTAGCAGGGCTTGTAAATGACTGCGGAGTATTGTAATTAGGGCTGCAGCTTACGATTATTTTCATTAGTGATTAAGCTGTACATTATTTTTCAATTAATTGATTTGTCTATGAAAAGACAGAAAATAGTGAAAAAATGTTGATCACCATTACCATGGTAACGTCTTACAAATTGCTTTTCTTGGCCGTGCAAAACTAAAAGGTATTACATTGACAATAAAATAAAACAGAGAGAAGCAGCGGAGGGATTGTAATGGCAGCCTGTCGGTTGAAAGCTTTGGTCCAAACTGAAAAATCTCAACAAATGTTGGATGTATTGGCCTGAAATTTGGTACAGGTATTCATCCTTCACACACGATGTACCCTAATGACTCTGGAGATCCTCGGTCCTTTTCTCTAGCACCACCATCAAAATAAAAAATGTTGTCCAATATCATACCATTTTGACCATACTTGACGATAATTTGTGTTTAGTGCTAATATATATATGGTCAAAATGGTAATAATAATAATAATAATAATAATAGGCAATGCTAATATGCACTTTAGGGGTGTCAGGATATACCAGTATTGATGATAACCCTGATATCTAAAAAAGAAATACTGATATAATTTAATAATACACACATGATATTATCATGTAAATAATCTACCGCCTGTTAAATCATTTCATATATATAGTTACATACTCTCCACCTCCCTACACACGCACAATAAAACAAGTTAAAGATGAATTTGACTGATAGCATTATTTAAAAACAAAAAAGAAACAAATGTTGGCTATCGCAATGATATCGTTATTCTGAAGTCTTTTGGCCACGATAATCGTGTAGTTAAATCGGATATCATGACAGCCCTATAACACGCTAAACTGAATTTATATCTGAACAATAATAAACCTATATCTTGACAGTAATAACTGGAATCAGACCTGAACTATTTCTATTTCTAATGCACCGCATTTTGAAATATTTGCAAATTATTTGTGACTTTTCTTTTTTATTCTGACACCACACTATGGCCAATTATCACATTTATTTAAGAAAGACCACTAAAGATGAAAAGAATCATTTTAAGTTTAGTGTATTTAGTCTCATTTTTTAGACTATTGCTCTTGATTCTTGATGTACATAATAATAATAATAATAAAATGAATCAATTTAATTTGTTGGCAATTCATTTCATACCTCTACATCTATTAATTGACGACCGTAATTCAGCGTTAGCCTCAACCTGAGATATAAATATCTGTTATGTGTGCGCTGCATGTACATGAATTTATAGGCTACATTGTGTTTATAAGTGTATTTTACATTTATGCAACATTTATATGATGTAAATAGTAGAAAGAAAATCAATAAGTAAATGGAGTAAACCAGTACAGATTAACACAGCTTGTACTTATTGATTATTCAGTAGATAGAGTCTTGAGATATTTAGGATATGATCAGCTTTTTGTAACATCTTATTCATGACTGCAGTGTCTCATATGACCCTCCAATAAATGGAAGGTCGCTGGTTTAATCGTTCCCATGAGCCAGTTCAATCCCTTTTAATAATGCACCCATCTTTTTTATAAGTGCCAATAGGCATAAAATTGTAATGATGCCGCTTAATCCTGCATTCCCCTGGTGACATTCGTAGATGTATAGCCTTCAATCGAGCACTATAAAGTCCTGAAATCTTTTGGCTTCAAAAACTGTTACAGTAGCTTCAGGTAATCATGAGAAATTCCAAGAGAAGTTGAGTCTGAGGAATGAAGTCCAGGCCTCCGCTGGGTGTTAGTTAGTTTCTGTGGCAGGTTTATTGTGCAAGACAGAAGATCTTCACTGCTTGTAAGACAGAGTGACTGATTCACTGAATGAGTGCGTCACCAAGTTTTGTGGGCCGTGAGCGGAGCAATCAGCAGTGGCCTGAAATTTATGACACGAAGAAGAAGAAGAAGAAGAAGAAACAAAAGTCTCCACCATTCCTCACTGACTAACTGACTGCACTAATATAGATTCTCAGATTCTTCATGTTGTTGTTCTGTGACTCACATCATGGCAGAAACAAGATAATAAACTATAACTTGAACTTCAACTAAAAATAACACCTAGCCTTCTGTGATATTGTATTGGTCCCACTTAGAAAATAAAAACCAGAATGTGCTGCAAAATGATTGGTTGGTGATGTGCAGACTATAGTGGAGGAATGTACTTAAAGTTACTCTGAGGAACATTTAACTGGTCATGAAACAGTCTCCATGTAATACTGATGCCTTTATAAAAATCTACATCAGACAACAAGTTCATCAGCGAGAAGATTGGCTATTTCTATTGTTATTCTTAATGCTTGTCATCAGTGCTTCAGCTCAGACTCTAGCAGGCCTCTGGCAGCAACCAGTCTGCCACGGACAGACCCAGGTACGGCTTTGCAAGTC